>CAUYLZ010064207.1:0-17222 GCA_963573645.1 Pithecia hirsuta
AGGTGAAGGGGAGGAAAGCAGCAAATCACACTGCCACGTGTGTACCTATGCAACAATCTTGCATGTTCTTCACATGTACCCCAAAACCTAAAATACAATAAAAATTTAAAAAAAAAGAAAGAAAGCCCTGAGTGTATCCAAGGACCAAGAAAGGAATATAGGCAAGCTTCTTAGATTAGTGAAAGCATAACACACACACACACACACACACACACACACACAAACACACAGAAACATACTGCCACTAATACTATTTTTAATCTGACAGTTCATAATCCAAATGTGGTTATATTTAAGAAATATGTTAACAACATAACAATCCTTCAAGTAAACTATTACTCTGAAAAACATAATGCATTTAAAATAAGTAACTATAACATATGCCAATGTTATTTTTGTATACAGTATATCTGTTCTTCTAAACATAATGAACATAATGAACTGAACAGCTCTAAGAATTTTTTTGTGTGTGGTCCAGACATGGTGGCTCATGTCTGTAATCCCAGCACTTTGGGAGGCCAAGGCGGGTGGATTTCCTGAGGTCAGGAGTTCCTGACCGGCCTGAACAACATGGTGAAACCCTGTTTCTAATTATAAAAAAATTAGCCAGGCATGTGGCACACGCCTGTAATCCAGCTGCTTGAGGCAAGAGAATCTCTTGAACTTGAGAGGCAGAGGTTGCAGTGAGCTGAGATTGTGCCATTGCACTCCAGCCTGGGCAACTAGAGCAAAACTCTATCCCCCACACCCCCGCAAAAAGGAATGTTTTTTTTGGTTGGGCAAATCTACCATTTTAGAGCTATATTTGATACACAAATAAGATATCTTAAAGATGGATATACAAACATTGAGGGCTTCAGCACATGGGGAAAAAGAATCTCAATACTTTGGTAAAGAAAACGATAATCACAAGAGTAAATTTTGCATTATGGGAAACAGTATAACAATTGGTAACACTAGTTATACTGCATATGTGTTAGCATTTTAAAATATGAATTTATATGTGAGTCAATAATTCTGAACCTTTGAAATGCACTACTGAGATGCTAGCTTTTTTAAATTTTAGTTTTAAACTCAAGTCAATAGAAACTCATCTTAATGCTACCTCTATAGTAAGGATATTTCTTTTCTTCACAGAGACCATCTGCCCTCCCCTTCTTTGTATAAATACAGGTTCAGTCTTTTGACTCCTTCAATAGAGTTAAGTGAAGAAAGAAAATTAATTATATTGTAAAAGACAGTTATGGGGCACTAATGTTCAGAAAGAACAGTGGGTATGAACATCACGTACATATCCAACTGTTAAAAAGAATCTTGGTAAAGTGAACCCCAGCTGTGTTATTCCAAATGCCCATGTTCACTTAATGTACATTAGACAGGCAATAAAGCCATTAGTGGATGGATGTAATGAAAGAAACAACTGTCAGGTAAATCAAGTTTTAAATGCCTAAGTTTGTCAGGTGAAATAAACAAAAGTTTGATAAAAGGTTATTTTTTAATTAATGTAAACCTATGTAAACTGTTTTTCAATACTAACCTGTCCCTAGTAAAATTTATATGTAATAATATGAATGATACATAATTTTAAAAAATAGTAAAATAAATATGTAACAAAATTGTTCATTATATAACAATGTAAAATGAAAGTGCCTTAGGCAGGAAGGAGTAGTAGTGAAAACTAACTCACTCACTGATCACACATTCTCTTCAATCTTGAATTCTATTGAAAATTAAATAAACAGGTGAATAATTAGTCATCTGTTTAGCCTCTGCCTCTGCTTGGATAATTCTAAAAACTGAAACACACTGCTTAATTTTTATTAGATGGTATTGGTTTTTAATAACTTATGATTAATGATTTGACATCCATTCTCTCTAATTACCCTCACAAAATTTTCACTATATTCTGTGAGGCAAAGAAAAAAAATGTTTGTTTTCATATGACAGGCCTCCAGATATTTGGTTGAAAGTGGGTGTTTTGGGCAGGTAGCATCAGGGCTTTTTTCTTCAATCTGGTTTTTAATGTCAATATTCTGAATGCCCTTGAAATTTTATTTTTATGAAATACATGATTATAGAAATCATGGTCATATTTATTTTTATGAAATACATGATTATAGAAATCATGGTGTGTGTAATACACACACACACACACACATACACACCTACCTCTCCATATTAGTTTATTTTTATTACACTAATTTATTTCAATTATGTGCAAAATTCTTAATCTTTTTTCCGTGATATCTAATAATTAAAACTAGAATAAAGGATAACAACATCTTACTATGCTTGGAAATCTTCATATTACAAGTTTAGTTTTAACCTCCTTTTTTAAGAACAGCTAGCAATACTCTTAATAAAATCACAAAGTTAATAGGATGTAGATCTCCTACCCTGAGCAATTTCCATCTCATTAGGTCATAACTATTTTAAGGATTGATGCATATCCAAATAATAGAAAGAATTAAGTGACATGAAAAGGAAGTAAATTGTTGAGCTATTATATAATTTGGATTTATTTACAGTTTTTTATTTTAAACCTTCTATTTCTGTCTCTCTGGCTCTCTGAGTGAGACAGAGATAGAGAAAGACATAGAGAAAGAGACAGAGAGATAGAGGGACAAAGTTTAAGATTCACAATCCAAAACTGTATATAAATCTGAAACATATTATAATTTGTATATGTATTTATGGGTATCTAATGTATATATAGATAGGTATAGATAGATATAGAGTTACAGATATAGTTATCCATAGATAACTCTATAAATGTATAAACTCTATTGATATACAGATAGAGATACAGATATAAAGTTATATTTACAAATACAGATATCTAGAAAACTATACATCTATATATCCATTTATATCTATAGATGTCTATAGATATATAAACTGTATATATCCATCTAAACTATAATGTATCTCTCTACCTAGATATAGGTATCTGCCTATAGATGTATCTATCTCCCTGTCCATGTAAGACATTTTATATATATCTTATATATATATATTATATATATAATAGATATGTCTAGGTAGATAAGTATAGTTTATATCTACTTATTTATGTATATAGTATGTATACAGATAGATAGGTATAGAGAGATATATGGTTTACTCATATGTGTATATCTATCTCTCTACCTGTATGGAGAAGAGAGCACAACGTAACCTAATTTATGGTTAGAAATTAATAGGTCATATATTGAATCTATGAGTCAGATTAAGCACTCTACCCACCTCATATCCTACCATGAATTCCTTGATATTACAGGAAATTTATGTGTTTAGCTTTTTTTTAACCATAAGAAAGTGAAGGAAAATTAGCTGTGCATATATCTATTTACGAAACTTGTATCTTTGTATTTATGCATATCTGTTACTTTGCTTGCAGTGCATCATGAATAGGAAACAAACTTTTGGAAATATTTTAAAGGTAGAAAAAATAGTGAGCTTACAATGGTCAGAGGAAGTCAGATGTTAACAATTGTACAAGTCTGTAATTGTGGAAATGGGGACACTCCTAAGCATGCTACAAGCACAGATTCTAAAGATAAAATAAAACCAGGGAGGTCTTTCTTGTAATATGATGGCAATTGCCAGCCTGCATTAGTAGCACCAGATGATTTGGCTCCTTTTCCTTTGCATTATACCACTTGTCTTTAGCTAAAGTAAACAGTCATATTTGTACCCCTCCCCCTCTGCCTCTTCCTGATGGTGGGGTTTGGGAGTAAGAGAAACGGAGCAGGTATTCTAGGTTATACATAAAGTCTAGGAGGAATGTGGAGACCCAGCATTCAGAAGCCAGCATCCATCAGCTGACTATGCATCAGTGAAACATTCCTGGCATCAGTATCTGCAACTGACTGGTAGACATGCAAGCAGAAATTCTCATAGTAAAGATGAGCAGGCAACCAAACATCATGAAACATTTCAGAAAACTCAACACTGCCTGAAAGAGAACGTAAGCTCACCCAAGGAAAAACAAACATTTCTTAAATAGGAGGAGAAAAATGGAGGAGAAAATAAAATAAATAACTCGTGTCATTTATTCCAGTTCATATGTAAAATACTGGTTTTAGGAATTTAAAATATGGGCATCAACAAAAACTCAATATGGTAGAGATCCTGTTTGAGTGTCAATTCGAACAAACAAACAAACCTGGAGAAATATCAATTGGATAGAGAAATTTGAATATCCATTGAATACTTGGTGATTTATGAAATTATTGTAATTTTTGTCTGATTATGGTAATGTGTTCACCTCATAAGAAAAAGAACTCTTGTTCTTTGGATGTGTATTAATACATTTGTACCTAAAATAACGTAACTTCTTGGATTTACTTCAAAATATACTGATGAGTAGTTGGGTGATATGGTTAGAGATAGAAATTTTAAAAAATTGTCCATAAAAAAAACAAAGTTTGGATGAAGGGTATATAAGACCTAATAATACCATTGTCTATATTTTGCATATATTTTATACTGACAAATAGCAAAGGATACAAAGGTAATGAGTTACAAAAAAGATTTTTTTAAATTAGGTTGATTGACAGTTATACCCTAAAAGTTTAGTTGTTAATGAAACCTCTAAAATTTACAACTTAGTATAATTGATATTTGAAGAGGAGAGAGTAAAATATATGTGGTTTTTAAAAAGAGCTGAAACCACAAACAACCACTCAGAAATTTAGCACAAGATACTGAGTTAAATTAGAATGAATGCAAGAAAAAAAAAGCCCTCAAATTATACACATTGTAGAAAAATGTTAAATGAAAGAGAATAAAGAAGAAATTAAAAATCCTTTAAAGGTAATTAAATGGAAGATTGGCTATGTAAGCAAATATATATCTGTATTTTAAAGCTAGACCATTAGTGTACAAACGAGATGACAACTACATATTTTCAGTAAATAGTGGTTGAAAAAAAAAATGAATTGATTGCCGAGGCTTGGGGAAAACCAGATTCCAGGGGAAAGAATAAAACAATAATAGCAACCAACGCAACAAAAAAAGGGGCTAAGTGATACTAAGATTTTCTATCACTAGAGTTCATAGTTAACTGAGTAATTCATTTAATTATTTTCCCTCCCTTTTATTGTTGCTTGAAGGTACCAAACACATGGCTGAAGCTTTTTCAATTGCTTTCCTCATGTCTATTGGTAACTGCTGAACTCTGGTCCACCCTCCCACCTAATTATTCAAGCTTTTTCTTAATTGTCGTCTTATCAGAGATACTTTCTCTAACCACATTATCTAATGTAGCTGTTACAGCTCCACTCAGCATTCTCTAGTTATTTGTTTGCTTCATTTTTTACAGACAACCTCGTGACATTATTTACTTATTTATTTGCTTGTGTGCCTTTTCCCACGAGGATGTAAGTGCCACAAAGTATCCAGGATGGGTTTGACATAGTATGAAGCAGGTAATATTATTAATTATTTAACGTTTTGGGAAGGAAAGAGCTGAGACTGCCCACCAATGTTTCCTTGGGAAATGACAGTTACTTGCTAATACATAAAGGCAGAAAATAATACAGGATTGTATGTTCTTTATATTTTCTTTAAGTGCTGAGGAAATAATATAAAGAAAAATGACCTATGGAATTTAATAACAAATGCTTTTACTAGATTTTATGTTGTGTCTCTAAATGTATTATGTACAAGCTAAATTAACAAAATAAATTGAATCCCGTTTGTATTTCATCAAGGAAAATCTTATTTTCAAAAAGCCTACATCTTAAATTTAACATACTCTGAAATGACATTTTAGCAATTGAACTGGAAATTACAAATAACACCAATGTTATATATTCTTTATATATTCTGAATTTAAATAAATACCTTAATTCAAAAAAGTGGGATCCTTGATGACAACCTCAGGCACTGAGTTAAATATTGATTATGAAAATTTTCGATGTACAAATAACTCCTTTCTTCCTAGACTTCTCTTTTTGGTGTGTATTTTCCATTACATAATGGTGAATTGCTGTTGGCTTAACGTAATATATTTGGAATTCTTTCCCTTACCCAAATAGTTCTTACTTGCTTACTGTGGACAGAATATATGGATGTTACATATATTTTTTTATAAACATTTTCAAACTTTCTCTAAGTTTAGCAGAATAACAGTGCTACAAGTCCTCACCATCTGTCAACTGCCTTCACAAATTGACCTTTACACCTTGGCTATGTAGTAGGACCATAGGGGTGCTTATACTAAAAATGGGTAGTATTTTGAATAGTAAATACAACTTTGAATATTCTTCACATCCACTCTCAATATTCACTCTAATGACTAGAGATAATGGCCAAAGATTTTGACAACATAAATCTTGCTATACTTTACTATTAATTAATGAAATAATTTGCCATTAAAGAGTTTATCATTAAAGCTCACGATTATTCCTCAACATCAACTCCTATAAGTTAGAACTTATGGGCATCAAAGAATTATTCCAATATTTAAACTGCAGCAATAATTTCTATCTATAGTATTAGGTAAAATGTAAGAGTTTTGCAATTTACTTATTACATAATGTTTTCACTGAGGAGCATTTTGATTCAGAGACAAGGTATAGAAAGACATAGATTAATATTTGCTGAGTAACTTCTGTATGTTGGACCTTATGATAAAATATATATTTTCTCCCAAAAGCTTGTGAAATATTATAACTTCAGTTTTACAAATTAGAAAACAGGCTGGGTGCGGTGGCTCACACCTGTAATCCCAACACTTTGGGAGGCAGAGGCAGTCAGATCACCTGAGGTCAGGAATTTGAGACCAGCTCGGCCAACATGGAGAAACCCTGTCTCTACTAAAAATAGAAAAAAAATTAGCCGGGCATTGTGGTGGTAGCCTGTGATCTCAGCTACCTGGGAGGCTGAGGCAAGAGAATTGCTGAAACTCAGGAGTTGGAGGTTGCAGTGAGCCGAGATTGTGCCATTGCACTCCAGACTGGGTGACAGAGCAGGACTCCATCTGAAATAACAAAACAAACAAACAAAAATTAGAAAACAAAGGCTCTAAGAGGCTTTGGAATTATTTCAACTTTACACAAGTTAGTAAGTTCTAGAGCTGGAATTAAAATCTAGGTCTAGTTGCTCTAGAGTAAGCTTTATCTGTATCCTTTTCAGATTTGTATAGATTTTCATAACATTCCTCTCATTTAACCAAGATTGAATGCCTATCTTTGTATCTTTCCCCTTGAGTCGTTTCCTTGCACCCTTCCTTATTTCAATTTCTTATCTTTGGACTTTGTAGAATTGTATCATCTTTTACATATACTGTTTTGAAAGAATCCTCAAATATATATATATCACAGTTTTATAAAAATATACAAATATTGGCCAGGCACGGTGGCTCACACCTGTAATCCCAGCACTTTGGGAGGCTGAGGCGGGCGGATCACGAGGTCAAGAGATCAAGACTATCCTGGCCAACATGGTGAAACTCCGTCTCTACTAAAATACAAAAAATTAGCTGGGCGTGGTGGCACGTGCCTGTAGTCCCAGCTACTTGGGAGGCTGAGGCAGGAGAATTGCTTGAACCCAGGAGGCAGAGGTTGCAGTGAGCCGAGGTCGTGCCACTGCACTCCAGCCTGGCGCCTGGTGATGGAGTGAGACTCTGTCTCAAAAAAAATATATATATATATATACAAATATTTATGTTTCTTTCATCATAAACATTAGAAGAAATTTCATTTTTGACTCAGAGAGAGTTTCAGTTTATTTCTCAGCAGAACACATTTGTTTTACGAATCTTTTCTTCTCTGAGGTAATCTTAGTGTAGATTTCTGTCTAAGAAAGACAGGAGATAATAAATGACATTGCATATTTTATTCAGTTAATTTTCAAGGATTTATAAGTATTTACAATCAAGTTTTATTTAAAGCTGTATAACTCTCAAGTTAAATCATAGGACAAATTCTTTAGTGTTAGAAAACTATGCATTTAAGAAGTTTAAATTGTAGGTAAAGATAAAATACTAAATGAACAAAAGATAATAAAATTGAGTTAATCTTCAGAAGAGTTAGGTCTAGACTGGTGGAAGAGTAAAATTTTAGAGATTGCCCAGGTTCAGTTTCTCGGACACATGTCAGTTGCACTCCTATATCTGCAATATAGGTTTAAAACCTTTTGTTCTTTCTTGAGATAAAGCATTATTGATTATGAACATCTTTTCTCAATTTGTGCAAGAAGGGATTAGTGTGGTATGGTACTTTCAGAATATCTAGACCATAATTCTGAAAATGCAAGCCACAAATAAAAAATGTGCACAGATTACATACTTCTTAAAATATTTGGATTAATAATCTAAAAATAATAACTGTCACTCTTGTCTTTAAAGTTTACTTCTTGCCACAGAATCCTTTCAGTTCATTTGTTATACCAATCTTTTTCCTGGCCAGATTAATTGCACATAACATTTCTCCTTCTTGTTGCTTTTCCCATAGTGTTCTGCTTCTCGTCTCCAAGGTCTTACCTTCACCATCATTTCTGAAGATCCATGTTTTCCTTTTAAAAGTCTTCACAATTTATAAGATATATGTTAAAGTACTTGAAAATATATGATTTCTTATGCTGTAATTTATTTCTATTTATGAAATATCAATTCCAGTTCTAATTTCCTAAAATAAAATAGCTCATCTGTATGAATGTAAGCATTAATACCCTCCAGCTTCTTATTTCTAAACCTTGTTACTGAATGATTCTCGGCTACATTATTGAGTCTTTCTGTGGAGAAAAAAAAAAAATCCAAATGATTCATTTGACTTTTTCTTTTGACTCTTGACTTTTTCTAATCCTATACACGTCACCTTTCTTAAAATCTTAAATTATACATCCTTTACTTCCTTAAAATACTTCCCTCATATTCTATTGCAGATAGAATTTAAATCAAACTCTGTGCTATGAAATGAAACTCTAACACTGTGTCTTCCCTCTCCTCCCACACACTCATGAGCAGTGATCTTTATGTTCCTTTAACATTCCATCCTCTCCAAGTGGCTTTCAGTAGTCATTCTGTCTCTGGTTTGTGAGGTTTCCTATTCTTATGTTGTTCATTTCCTTGTATTTTTCAGATTCCTTTTCTTTATTCTGTTTGTCTTATCTGTCTCTTAATCTGTTTCTTTTCTTTCCTTGAGATCAGCTCTAATCTCAAGTTGACAAAGATGCCTTCTTAAAGATTTTATTTAAAGCAGAGACCTGTCAGTTCATTGTCATTTGCCACCTCACCAAATGGTTACTTACCAGAACATTAAGTTATTTTTATTGTTTAGTTGTTTATGGCTTTTCTCACTAAATAATGTGCAAGCTCTGGGTGGCACTGGAAGTTTGCTTTTCAGAGCATCGTTATAGGCCTAAAGCAAGTGTTCAGTAAATACTTATTTCATGACTGAATAGACTCCACCAGTTAAATGACACATATGTAATGACCTCTTCCTAACAGTCTAAATTATTATTTAAAAATTAGCTCTGTCTATATTGGATGGTTTCATTCTAACCAAATGTTAGATTAGTTAATTAAAGGCCATCAGTAGATTTCTTCTTGCTGATGAATTCTTTATTTTTTGCATAGTAATTGTCTTGAATCTTTTTGACATCATTGAAACAGTTGCTCAACTATATCTTAAAAATCTTAAAATTCCTTCGTTTTTTTTTGGGATATCTATTGAAAGGGGATCTATTAGAGATCGTGTGGGTCAGTGACACCTTAAAGCTCACATTATCTCCATTGTAATGATAAAAATAAGTTTCAAATGTGTGGAGTTCAACGCCTACTATAAGTTGATTCCAATTATATTATTTACATTTTAACACCTATCAATTCTTACTTGTCACATGACCTGATCTGTCTGTCAAAAACAAGTAAATGTGAAACTACAGGTTAAGTATATATATTCCAAAATGCTTGGGACCATAAATATTTTCAGATTTTGGACTTTTTTAGATTTTGAAATATTTGCGTATATATCATGAGATATCTTGCAGACAGAACCAAAGTTTCAACATGAAATTCATTTGTTTCATAATCACTCACTTTATACACATAGCCTGAAGATGATTTTACATAATATTTCAAGTTTCTTTGAGCATGTAAAAAAGATTTGATTGAGTTTTGACTACCACCTGTCACATGAAGTCAGGTGCTAAATTTTTCACTTACGGCATCAGGTCAGCACTCAAAAAGTTCCAGCTATCAGAGCTGTTTGGATTTTGAATTTTCACATTAGAGATGCTCAACCTGTATTTTTTTCCACCTTAATGTTACTGATTTTTATTATTAACTGTGATTTGAATCCATTCAAACTCCATGTGCGTGTATACACACATGACATCATTTGAGTAGGGAACAGCTTTTTCACATTGTAATAACAGCTTTACTATATAGCTTTATTAGAGATCACAACCCAGAGCAGAGGAAAAGGGGCTCAGAAATGAGTCAGAGAAACACAATCGTATAAGAGAAAGTAGGCAGCTTTAGGAGTTATTATGTTGCATATGAAAATTAAAATTTTGTACTCTGTAACCTGTAAAATTCTCTCTGGTTAAAAAAAATAGATTCCTGTAGGGCTGACTAGAGTTCTAGAGAACTGTGTGATTGCTAAGTAGGCCTCTCTGAGCTTCATTTTTGTTAAGTTTGAGAAACAAGCATGAGAAATAATTGTGAAACATTGCTGAATAAGCTGTATGTACATTATAAGAATAAGGTTTTAAAACATCTTCTTGTGGGGTTAGTTATACTTTAAAATTTTTCTTTTGTGTGTGTGTTTATCTTCTGCCAAGCTATCTCCCTCTCCGATTCACTACACAGTGCTGAGCATACAGCTGATTCTCAATACCAACTGATTGATTTATTGAAATATTCAGTGGTTTCAATTAGCTTTGCATAGCTAGACATATTTTTGAGTGTCAGAAATCTATAGTCTGGGTTTGCAATGCTCTTATAAAAGTATAGATCTGTAAAAGTATATCAGAAATAATGAATGAATCTTCTGGTAAGCTTGTTCTGTTGGATATAAGCGTCAATTTTAGTTTCCACAGGCAGGAATCAACAAAATCAGAGGAAATTTTAAGTGTATCTTATAATATAAATGATTCTAACATTCTATGATAGTCATAAAAATAACATAAGTCTAGAACGGTTAGCTTACTGATAGCTTGTTTCTTTGAAACAAATGAATTTTTAAAAAATTTTCTGGTCTCTCTCTCTCTCTCATTATATATATATATATGTATATATATATATAATACATATATGTATGTGTATATATATATGATACATATATGTATGTATATATATATACATATATATGTATTATATATAATACATATATGTATGTGTATATATATACATATATGTATTATATATAATACATATATATATAATACATATATATACATATATATACACACACACACACACACACACACATATATATATATGGCATGCTTATTCAGAACCAGCAGTTTGACTAGTATTTCATTTGAATAATTTTTTCCTACCAAAAAAACACAGTGATGGCTTTATAATGCATTATATCTGGTAAATAATATCCATAAATTCCATATACCCAGTTAAATAAATACAAATGGGCAGGTTTCATAAGTGGCAAAATAACCTCTAGTTTTCCCAGTAAAATTTGTTGTTTCACTCACACTCTCAGAGATTTACTTAGTGCAATGTCATTTCTCTTACCTTCCTTATAGTCTATTGCCAAGATTTTTTTTGTAATCTAAATTACTTATTCATTAACTTCTCATTATTCTCCCAACTCACAAGAGAGGATAAAATTAACTTAAGTGATATGTCAACTGAAGCAAATATTTTATTACATTTCTCCTACTTGAAATGATTTCAGAGTATCCCTAATATGCAGACATCTATGGATTCTGAGTATTCCTAGAATAAAATTAGGTAAAAGATTGATTTTCAATTTTTGTCATTGACTTACAAAACTACAAGCTCACCAGAAAATCAATGTTGTGATTAATCAGGGATTCCGTATTGTGAACACTCAAGTGAACAGTAATCTGGATATTTTGTAAAATGCCTTTGAAAGCCGCAAAACCAGCTGTGTATTGAAAGTTGTATTTTTTAAACTTTTTTTTTTACAACACTATAAAGGTCATTTAAATATACAAATATTTTCAAAGTAAATATCAATATCTACCTTTACTTTGGCACCAGCAATGTGCTACTTGCTTGGCAGGTTTTGTTTTATTTGATCTACACAGTAACTTCTCTTTTGCAGATAAGAAAGCTGAGACTCAAAGAAATTAAATACTTGGCCCAAGGTTAACCAATAGTAAGCAGCAGAGAAGGGTTTGGGTCATGACTCGATTTCAAAGCCTGTGAAGTTCCACTCTACAGTGTTGCTTTCCAGTCAACAGGCAACTAGGAGGGATTAACTATAGTCCTTAGGTTAACTATAGCCCTTATGCTGTAAATTGGGTATAAGACATATTCATACTACATAACACAAGTTTATACCCTCTTTTATAAATCAGGATAAAATAGAAATTACTTTATGTTGTAGGAATATATAGACTAGGAACACTTGAGCATGCTTTAGGTTTATGTGAGCATCCTGCACGTACTATTTTGCAAATGTTATAATTTGAATGCTTATGCAAATATATTTATAGGGTGCACCACTCAGGCTGTGACTTCTTGCACTGGTCCTAGCATTTTTGTCAATCCTTGAAGAGAGAAGAAGAGCTTTGATTATCCCTCTAGCTAAATTTGAAATACACCAGGAAAAAGCATAGCTCTCTTCATTTTTATAGTTGTATATATTTAAAGTATACAACATGTTGTTTTGATATAGGTATATATAGTGAAATGATTATCACAGTTAAGCAAATCAACATATTCATCACCTAACATAGTTACTTTTGTGTGTGTATATGTGTGTGTGAGAGGGAAGGAGAGAGAGAGAGAGAGAGAAAGAGAGAGATGAGAGCATCCAAATCTGCTGCCTTAGCAATTTTCTAGTGCAATACAACACTGTTAACTATAATCCTTATGCTGTAAATTGGGTATAAAACATATTCATGATACGTAAGTACAAGTTTATACCCTCTTTTGTAAATCAAGATAAAATAGAAATTACTTTATGTTGTAGGAGTATATAGACCAGGAACACTTGAGCATGCTTTAGGTTTGTGTGAGCACCCTGCATCAGTGAAGAAGAGAAAAACAGAGAAATTAGTTATTTAGGGGAGTGAAAGATACACAAGACTATGTATAACTTAGCTTCCCATCTAAAAACGAAAAGAAAAAGACCATGAATTTAAGGAAAATCTATTCCCTAGGAATGCTAGACCTTGCCACGATGTCTGGTCCACATTTACATCATCTCTTAGATTCATTATTACATAGTCTGTCCCTTGTTTTTCCTTTTCTCTGCCTTGCTTTCTTCTGTTTATTCCCACCACATCTGCCAGAGTGATCTTAGAAGATGTAAGTCAGGTGCTATCATTCCAGTGCACCAAATCTTCTGTTGGCTTTCCATCTCATTCAGAATAAAAACTAGTATCTGTGCACTGGCCTAAAAGATCCTGTAAGTGAACTGGTGTCCTGTCTGCTGCCTGTTTGAGCTCCATTCCAACTCCTTCCTTTTCTGCTCACTCACCTCTGGTAGTTCTGACTCCTTAAATACACCAAACTTTATCATGCCCCCAGGCCCTTGCTTCTCTATTCCCCTGTGTTTTCAATTCCTTTTGGACAGGGAGAAGTGCCACCTTATCAGTGGAGCTTAAGGACATAGATTACTTAAAGCTCAGCCCTCTTTCCTTCAAAACTCCCCATGTTTCTTCCATGGTTTATTTATCTGCATGGATGTCTCCATCATCTGAAACATTTATATTTATTTGTTGGATTTTAGATTCTGTCTCTAATTTCAAGAATGTAAAGTACTTAAGGGCAGAGATTTGGGCCTTTTTTTTTTTTTCTTTCAACAGATACACCCCCATCACCTTGAACATGGCCTGGCACAAAGTAAGTGCTCAGTAAAAAATATGTTTGAATAAATGAAAGGATGAATAATGCAGGGATGGAATTTTTAATGTAACTAAGGCTTATGGATTTAAATGTGAAGATTTAAATCTTCCTTAATTTAAAAATACAGTTTTAAGAATTACAATAAAAAACTTCCTAACTTGCACATTGCATTGCCTCTTTGATAAAATGAGTATGCATAATATATGCTGAATTTTTCTTGAGTATTTTATAGTACTTTAGAAACACAAGTAAGAGCACCAAAATATTCCGGAAACCACTGAGTTTTATAATTCTATTTGTTTTCACACTAAATAATTGTAGATCCCAAGTTTCAGAGTACTTTTTTAAAAAGTGCTATATGTTTCCTGACCTCTGGTTCACTGTAAAGTGTTAATCCCTTTATTCCATTTCTCATTATGATAAATTCAGAACCATCCATTCTTTCCTGGTGTTTCATGCCATCATAGGCACTAGGAATTCAAAATTAAATAAGACATGCTGATTTTCCTGCAGAACCATCCTAGTCTAGTAAGATCATTCTCATTTCCCAAAATTTATTGCCCCCCCCAAAAAAAGCCATTATTTTTGTTTCTATAGCGATATAGCCACCCATTTATCTACGCAAATACACATACATACATATAGACTTGAAAACGATGCACACTGCTATGGTCTGAATGCATTTTGCACACATTCTTCTGTTGGAAACTTAATCCCCAATGCAATAGTGTTGGGGAATGGGTTTTTTGGGAGGTGTTTCTGTCATGAGGGCTCCCTCCCCTGTGAATGGATTAATGACACTATAAAATGAACTTGTAGGAGTCACTCTGTGACTCCACTTCTCTTCTGCCACGTGGAATCACAGACTTTGTTCTCTCTTTTGTCCTTCTGCCTTCAGCCATATGTGCTCAGAGCAAGATTCTCTGTAGACCAAATTCTAGTGCATTGGTCTTGAACTTCCCAGCCTCCAGAACTATGAGAGAATAAATATGTTATTTGTAAATTACTCAGTATATAGTGTTCTGTTATAGCAGCACAAAAGGGACTAACACACCCACACAGGCACACGCATGCGCACATGCACACACACACACACACACACACACACACACACACACACACACGAAAGAGCTCAAATTTGAGATTACCAGGATTTTTTCTTCTAATCAAGCAGAGCTCACACAGCTCATGAAATGATACTGAGAATCCTTGGCTTTAATGAATTTGTCATTTTTTTTTTTGGTTCTCATACATGAATTTTAAAATAAAAATACAGTTTATGGAGGAGTGTCTAAACAATTAATTTTAAAAAATCAGAGGCCAGTTGATCTTACTTTTTTTCATATTAAGCATATTTATAATGCCTACTTAATAAGATTTTTATCAAGATAGATAAGATCATTGTCTGGCACTTAGTAGGATGTAATAAAATAATAGTTCTTTTCTTAGTCTCTTGAATCATTATCCAACTAAGAAGAAAATAATATGATGTATAAAATTTTTCATACCTGTTGAAGAAAATAGTCTATACTTAGTCTGGGAATCTATCTAGTGTGAAGAGATTTAAAGAATGTAATATAATCTGAAAACTCATCATTCCTTTTGCTGCTATCATTTAACTTGTAATTTTGTCCTAGACATAGCATTAAAACTTGTGTAGGCTACAATTTCAATAATTATATGCAGTGCTTTAATTTGGAGAGTTATCTGTTTTAATATTTTTTAGACTTTAGTATATGATTGTGTGAAGTTCATGTCATAGTTCCTTTAAGCTATAAAGAATGAAAATTTACGTCTGTCATGATGGCCAATAGCTAGAGTTGCACAGAAAGGCAGAGGGCACCACATTTGCAGGAGACAGGTTTCAAGGCGAAAGGTCATCTTGTTAGCTTTCCATGGGGCTGACAAGAAATAATCTTTTGGACTGGTGAACTAAAAACATCCTGACTGGGTGTAAGACTCAGGAAAATATATTAAGTGTCAAGCTGTGATTTTCAAATTAGATTTTGGAAGCCGATTTACTTACAGTAACAGTGTTTCCAAGTAATTTGATATCTCGGAATAATCTTCCCAATACTCTGAATATATAATTTACTTGAAGTAAAAAACACAGTACTAGTTCTAAAAGAGATTAACTATAAAATTTTATTCTTATATGTTTTAAGTTCGCATATTACTTACACGTGAACTTCCTGAAAAAAGAACATTTGAAAACTATTTGTAATTTAGGTTATATCTCTAATTAGAATTATGTTAAGGCAAACTAGATCTTAGCTTTTAAATCCATGCATTTTTGTCCTAGATTGTTAAAAGACCTGGTAATAATGTGGGTGAATGATATTATAAAGATTTGGCAAATATGTCTCAAGATGGAAAGAGATGTGTAGAAACCTGATTTGAGAAAATATTTTAAAGTCTCCAAAAGCCCATGTCCCAAAAGAGACAACAGATAATAAAATATCTGCAAAGTTTATTCAGAGTTGATTTACAAAAGGATAATACTGATTAAAATTTCAGGGAACTCACTTTACCCCGTAGTGATACAGGCAAATTTAAGTACAATATGCAGAATAATGGAATTACCTTTTTAATATTAGGAATATCTTATCCCTTTGTAAATAAGTATTAGTTAAGCAGTTTTATTTTTCAAAGATTCCAATGTTACACAAAATAGGAATATCATGCCACCAAATGTATTTTACACATTAGAAAATATTCTTGAAATATAATTACATATTAAATGTATATACATCTGTAGTACATTTATCTATAGCTGTATGCCTATATTTATATATTTGTTTTCAATCTATAAATATTTTCATAAAAGAGATATAAAGGGTTTTAAAAATCATATCGTAGGCTGAGCCTGGTGGCTCACCCTGTAAACCCAGCACTTTGGGGGCAGAGGTGGGCAGATCACAAGGTCAGGAGTTTGAGACCAGCCTGGCCAATATAGTGAAACCTCATCTCTCTTAAAAATCCAAACATTAACAGGTCATGGTGGCTGGTGCCTGTAGTCCCATCTACTTGGGAGGCTGAGACAGAATTGCTTGAACCTGAGAGGTGGAAGTTGCAGTGAGCCAAGATTGCACCACTGTACTCCAGCCTGGATGACAGAGCAAGACTCCATCTCAAAAAAAAAAAAAAAACCAAAAAACAAAAAACAAAAACCAGAAAAGGCTCCAGCAGCATCAGGAGAGGCAGAAAG
>CAUYLZ010064208.1:0-12548 GCA_963573645.1 Pithecia hirsuta
AGCAAATGCATAGCATTTCACAGGTTTTAATAAAATATTGGTTGGCTGCTTGTTTGTTATTTTCATCCCTTATTCCTTCCTGTCTCCATTGTTAAGCACAATTATTAGCATAAAAGAGGTTTTTAATACCCATTTTTAGACCGCATTCTAGCCTGGGCAATAGAACAAGAATCCCATTCTCTCTCCCTCTTTTTCTTCCTCTTTCTTTCTCTCTTACATTCTTTTTTTTTTCTTTCTTTCTCTCTTTCTTTCTTCTTTTCTTTTTCTTTCTTTCAAAAAAAAAATAAATAAATAAATAAACCCTAAGGGATAAACATGATATTCCTAATAGACAATTATAGCATTAAACTTCCGTCCATATAACATTTATATCTTTGGTGACAATTCATTTTCTTTTCCAATTAATCTGTATTCCCCCATCATACATATAAAAAAAGATGTTGTTGGTCTAAGATTTCAAAAAATTGACATTTTGTCTTCAATAAAAACCTAGGGGGAGGCAGCTAAAAAAGTTATACAGTATTAAACTTTTCCAGTGGCTAAAATGCTCAACAATGGATGTAGCTTACATTTATAAGGCACACCTTCTACAGTGGCTTTCAAATATTATTGCCTTTGATCCACATATCACAGTCCTATACATGCACATACATGTCAGATCTTCAGTGAAACAACACTTGTCCATACTACTTATGAAGCATATTTCTGTGTTCTATCCTATTCTATTTCACTTTTCTAACCTGTTCCTCCCAACCTAGTAAATTGATTTCAGGATCCAATAATGGGATACAACCCTCCATTTTAAAAACATCACTTATTCAAGCTTCTGGAAATCTCATTATTATTTTTTATAATATAAACAACATGACATGGCATTATTCATGAAATGCCATCACAATACTATTTCATTTAATCCTGCGGGAATCATTATTAACTTCATTTTATAGCTGAGAAAACAGACAGTATCAGTGACTCGTCAGGACCACACATCCAGTGAGTGCTGGGGGTCAGAACAGGGGGATGTGGCAGACCTCAGAAGTCAGTGTCCTCATTTAAAATACATGTTTTAAAAGAAAAAAAAGATAGGATATTTACTTCGGTAAAGTATTCAGGTTTCTTCAGTTGGCAGCTGTAAAAATGAAAGCATAACTCTCACACTGGTATAATTAAAAATGGCCAAGTCCAATTGTTCATGGCTAATTACCTCTGCCAGACCAAATGGAGAGTCATATAGTTCATGAGACAGTCCATTAGACCTAATTAAGGAACATTATTTCGAGACGACTCTGAGGCACATTAGAGGATGTTTTATGCTAAGATTTCTAAAATGTTTTGAAGCAAATCTAGCTTATGAACCAAAGGAGAAACTGCAAGACTGCAACTCTGATCTAGACAGATTAAATAAAACTCTTGGTCTGCCCCATCCTCTCTTCTCCACTAACTCCAGGGATGGTTTGGCCCTAAAGATTTTCTGTCAGTCATCAAAAGGTTTTTTCTGTATGGCATTAAAATTTATTTGTACTATTAAGTAGTAAGCAGGAAAATTCCTTTGAGCTCCATGTGTAACATTTACTCCTCTAGACAAAGGACAAAACCAGCTAAAGAACTGTCAGCCAGAAGACACAAGGAAGATGAACAATGAAGTCTCTGCTTCTCCGTTTAGACAATAGAGGCACTGTGGGCCAAACTCACATCATGGCACGTGACACACAAATGTTCTCTTCGATCTCTTTTAAAAGAAAATAGAGCAGAGGCTTTCTAGCATCTCCCTTTGACTGGGGGCAGACATTCAATAATGCCTTGCTCCATCTCAGAACTACCCAACTTTCAAAGTGTCACAGGTGAGAGTTAGCCAGTGAAGGATGACCAAGCAGCTGTGGGTAACAGAGAGAAGAGGAAGCAGGAGCCAGGAATAAACAACTGCAGGGTCACTCAAATGTTGTCCTTGGTCCTCTCTGACAGACGGAAGGCTGACAGGCCCACTATTGGTGGTACAGAGGTCACAATGCCCCATGATTAACTGTGCCAAAAGCACTGTTACATCCGAGATGTCCCAGACAAATTGGAAAGCACTGTCCTCACCTCAGTGGAGACTGTTCAGATGCCCAAACTATTCTGGCTTCCTTGTCTCAGTAATACTTTTTAAAAACCCATGAAACTCAAAGGGATCTGAATCCAAAAGATCAGATTTTTCGAAGCCAAATACCAGAACTTGAAGTCCGTCAAACGTGTATTGCTGTCGTTTTTTTTTTATTTGCATGAAAAGCTGTGTATGACTACATAACTAAGTTGCACTGGTTCTAAAATCACTTTTATTAAATAGGATAAAATTATATGAGGTACTTGCCGCCCTAGAAAACCCAGGGTATGCAGCCTTCAGGAAATCAAAATAGTAAAAATATTGCAGACTCGCCTCTGTAAGATTTGGTAGAGACCATATCTACTCCCCACAAGAGTAGAACATTCACAACAGGATCATATACATTGAAAATTTTTTTTAAAAAGAAACCTTTGTTTAGATAGTTCCCTGACTCCCCCATTAAAACACAGACTCAATGGAGACAAATAGAATTTCCATTTCTCTGATAACTTCCTCACAAGATTTACAGTGCTTTACATACACTATAGAGAATACTGTTATGTGTTTATCTGATGCATTGTTTGAGAATAGGGTAGAATCTTTACCAAAGAAAGAACAAACTGTTACAAGTTTGAGTCTATATTTGGGTTACAAATCTAGAAAATGTACTTCTGTAGAAAGGGAATGACACCCATCCATGATTCTGTGAGCTGTCCTTGTCAGCATGTCCATATGATCAGCTGCCTGGCTCATCTAGAAAAGTCAGTAAGTCTGGGATCCCAAAGAACAAGAATCCCAAGAGAAACTCAGGTATCCCATTGGAAAGCAGAGAGTGCACAAAGAAATAATCAATTACACAGTGAAGCTATGAAGCAAAAAGGACACTTTGTACTCCCAGTCTGTGGCACTCAGCCTGGAGACCAGTGAAAACACAAGAGTCTAAGAGGGAACCTCTTCCTCAGGTAGCCATGGCAAGCAGGCTAACTTAGAGACAGCTAGCTAGCAGGACTCCACTCCTGCGGATGCCCAGAGCCGTCGGAGCTCTATCTACTTCATGAACTCCCTTGGGTAAGCCTGCCCACGTAATGACCTTGCACCAGTAAAGGCAGTTGGGGGAGTACCAGCCCTAGAGGTGCTAGTACCTAGAAAGGGTATAACATTCAAGGGAGATCCTGGTTCCTGTGACCTTAGGAACGTGCAAGAGTTTTGTGTCCTGGGACTAAGAGGGCTAAGAAATCAGAGTCTCTTATCAGAGGTGTTGATACTATTGACAAATATGCACTACGGTCCAGGTAACGTTATAATCATCATGCTACTATTAAGGCATTTAATCATCACAACTACTCTCTGAGGACAGTAATCATTAGTATGCCCATTTTACAGATGAGGACACTGAAGTCTCTCAAGAATAAATAAATTACTCGAGTTCACAAAGCTATGGTAGAACCAGAGGCCCAACCTGGAATTCTGTCCATAGACCTGAGGCTCTTAACCATGACTTTCTACATCTGTATATATACAGTATACATGTGTACATGTGTGTGTGTGTGTGTGTGTGTGTGTGTTACAGTAATAGTCAATCCACACATTGTCATAGAAACAGAATTGTCCTAAGGCATATACTTTTAGCAGCAGCACCTAATAGTCACAAAAAAGAATGGTAAGCATGATAAAAAAAAAAAAAAAAAAAAAAACAAGGTCAGAATTGCCAAACTTATAGTGCACATTAAAGAAATTCCCCTACAGATTCAGTGGGTCTCCAGAGGATTTGGTCTATCCAATAAACAAAATGCTTTCCCCCAGAGGAGTCATTAATGTTAATAACAGTGAGCACGGAGGAGAATTTTACTTGGCTGGACTTTGCCTATTGAATACTTTGCTTAGCGCTGTGGATCAGACCAAGGAACAAAAATGAATTTCAGCTTTGTTGAAATCAGATCACCAATTTCCCTGGTTGTCAATGTGATTAATAGGAGGCCCAAAGCACCTTAATAGAGAAGTAACACTCTCCATCCTCATCCTGGTGCTGAGTGAGGAGGGGGCATCACTGAAGTAGGTGAGGATAGAGCAGATGGCTGGGTACCGGCAGTGTCTTTCCCTTTTGTGTACCACTGTCCCTGCTCCAAAGCCATAAACAAACTGAGCAGAAAGGCTCAAGATAAACCACCTGATACCATTTCCTGCCTTCAGAGAGATGGATGCCTAGATCCATAATTTTTGGCTACATCTTTTGCATTTCGGGGGACAAAGCTTCCATCTTGTCCTTGGGTGCCCCCATCTAAGTGTTTTATACCAATAGTAAAACAATTCTTCTTCCTGCCCAAGTGGAACATTTAGTTTAAATTAAATCCATTTCCTTTGAATGTTCCATGAACTTAGAAAATTGTGCCGTCATAGTAATACCTATTACTGCAGGCAAAGCAATATTGTTTCTTTGCACTTTTCATTATGTATCATCTTTGTTATATTTCTTGGGAATTTCTCTAAGCTTCCTGTGTTTAATTTTGGGTTTTTTTTCTTTGCTCCATATTAAAATAGTCCCAAATCATATTGAAATAATACATTTTTATGATGGAAAAATGAGAAATATGAAAAAGCCCAAAGGACAAATTTTTTAAAACCCATAATCCTGTTTCTCAGAGCTAATAACTATTTTGATGTATAGCTTTCTAGTCTCATAAGACAATGCATGTATGTGCTTTGGAGACTATTTTCCCGTGTCACTAATTATTACTTGCACAGTGTAGGTATCTTCAACCTGAGTCTGTGCATAGACTTCACATAGTCCGTGAAATTATACACAAAATTATATACAAAATTTTATGTAGGTACATATGTGCTTTCTTCCCAAGAAGCAAGTTGACTCCTTTTGCCAGATTCCCAAAAGGGTGTGTGAACTGAAAACAGTTAAAAATTCTTATTTAGCATCACGATTTTAATAGCCATATAACATTCTACCATATTAACCAATTTTGCTATATAAATTACATTGTAATAAACACTTTGTAGCTAAATTTTTCATCTGTCTCCAGTGATTTGTTTTGAGAAAAAAAAAATACTGCAATTGGAACTGCTCCAAGAATATTCACAGCTAAAGGTTTTTAATACATGTTGTCAAATTGCCTTGTAGAAAGGTGGTATCATTGGGAGTCCCACCAGAAGTATATGAAAATATGCTTGCTTCAAAGTAGCACTAACACAGAGCATTATTTTTTAACTTTGCAAATTTAATTGGCTAACATTTGAGTCTTTTTCTTTTTAAGTTCAGGAGCAATATTATTTATACCACAGTCACGGCTGATATACTCAGAGCATAGAGGAAGAATGGTATCTGCCCTGGATGGTCTTAGCTTTATTTCCCACAATGATGTGACATTGCTGATTCATACAATGATCAACCCTGACCCACAGGTCTTTTAAAGCAGGGATTGTGGCTAGCCAATTCTATCATTATTTTTATGGTTTATGTATAAGTCCTTACTCTCACCCTTACATAATTGGATTTCATCCTGTTTGCCTAGAGTTGTGCTTCCTATTTAATAATATCACATTGGTCTGTTTGATGTTACATCACCTATAGGCTAAAGAAGCATATCTTCAACATAATCAAGACATCAATGATTCCAAGAACGATAAAACCACTTGACATTTGCTCCTCTCATTGATACCAGGTCATTGCAAACTACGCTTCTGGGAGAATCATCAGAGAAATTTTCTACCTGCCTAATCATAGAAACTCTACAACTAGACTGGCAAAACAGAACATAAATTACACTGAAATCAATAAAGACAGGGTGAGCAAAAAGCCCTTGTGATTAAGAGTGTGTGTGCTTGCAGTTACATGTCTGGGTTGAATGCCAACTCCTCCATTTATCGTCTATATAACCCCTAAGCAAGTACTTCCACAAGTCTAAGCTTTTCACATGTAAAACAGATTTATAGGCCAGGCACAGTGGCTCATGCTTGTAATCCTAACAATTTGGGAGGCTGAGGCAGGAAAGATGGCTTGAGCCCAAAAGTTTGAGACCACCCTGGGCAGCATAGTGAGATCTCATCTATACAAAAAATAAAAAATTAGCCAGGAATCGTGGTGCATGCCTGTAGTTCTACTCAGGATGTTGAGTTGGGAGATCACTTGAACCTAGGAGGTGGAAGCTACAGTGAGCCGTAATTGTGCCACTACACTCCAGCCTAAACAACAGAGTGAGACCCTGTCTCAAAAACAAAACAGATTTATAAAGAAATTTGCCCAGCATAGTTGCACGCTCCTATGGTCCCAGCTACTCAGGAGGCTGAGGTGGGAGGATTGCTTGAGCCCAGGAGTTCGAGGTTGTAGTGAACTATGATCATGCTACTGCATCCCATCTCTAAAAAATACTATTTAAAAAATGAGAAAAAAGAAACTTGGTTGGTGACTACACCAAGAGTATGCCTTCCTGTCGGTTGCTGTGAAGTTGCGATATTCTTTCTACACAGTATTTTGCAGACTCCCCTATGTAAATTAGTAACCCCACACTGCCCACCTCCACACCACACACTCTGTCTCCCTCATCATGCCTTACTTTTCTCCATCATATGTCTCATCCACTGATATATGACATATTTACTTGTTTATTTTTTATTTGGCTTCTCTCACAACAGCAGAACATTTTCTGTTTGTTTCCTGCTTTTGTGCTAGCACGTTGGGGAATAAATGGATAGTATCATTGTGAGGACAGAATGATTCAGTATGTCTACAGACGTGTATTAGTTTCCAAGGGTTGCCATAATAAAGCGCCCCTAACTGGGTGGCTTAAACAGCAGAAATGGATTGTCTCACAGTTCCAGAGGCCAGAAGTCCAAGGTGTCAACAAGATTGATTCCTTCTGAGGGCTGTGAGGGAGAATCTTCCAAACAACTCTTCTAGCTTCTGGTGGTTTACAGGCAAACTTTGATTTCTTGATTGATTTGTAGACACATCACCCCAATCTCTGCCTTGGTCTTTACATGACACTATCCTTTTGTGTTTGTCGGTCTCTACGTTTAAACTCCAACCCCCATCTCCCCCACCCCCACCATCACCTGGCCTTCTTTTTTGGGACATAGTCTCGCTTTGTTGCCTAGGCTGGAGTGCAATGGTGCAATCTTGGCTCACTGCAATCTCCACCTCCCAGGTTCAAGTGATTCTCCTGCCTCAGCCTCCTGAGTAGCTGGGATTACAGGTGCATGCCACTAAACCTAGCTAATTTTGTATTTTTAATAGAGATGGGGTTTCACCATGTTGGTCAGGTAAAACTCCTGACCTTGTCATCTTGAACTCTTGACCTTGTGATCCACCCACCTCGGCCTCCCAAAGTGCTAGGATTACAGGCATGAGCCACTGCACCCAGCCAAAATTTCCTCTTTTTTAATAAGAAGACAATTATTATATTGGATTATGGCCAATCCTAATGGCATCATTTTAACTTGATCATCTGTAAAAACCTGCTATGGTTTGGATATTGCTTGTCCCCACCAAAGCACATCTTGAAATTTGATCCTCAACATGGTGATGTTGGCAGGTGGGACTTAGTGGCAGGTGTTTGGGTCATGGGGGCTAGATCCCTCATGAATGAATGGCTTGGCATCATTCTCAAGGTAGTGAGTAAGTTCTCACTCTTGAGACTGGATTCATTCTCTCTAGAATGAATTCATTCCCGCAGGAGTAGCTTGTTAAAAAGAGTCTGGTTTCCCCAGTTTTTCTCTCTTGCTCCCTTTCTTGCCATGTAACCTCTTTGCATGTGCCTACCCTTCCTGCTACCCACCATGAGTGGAAACAGCACAAAAACCCTAACCAGTGGCAGAGCAGATGCCAGTGCTCTGCCCCTTGAACTCCTCAGCCTTTAGAACTAAGAGCTAAATAAATCTATTTTCTTTACAAATTGCTTAGTCTTAGGTATTCTGTTATAGCAACACAAACAAAGACAATCCTATTTCCAAATAAAGTCACAGCCCCTGAGAATTAGGACTTCAATATTTTGGGGGTGTACACAATTCAATGCATAGCAAGCAGACAGCACAGTGCCTGGCACTCTGATGTCACTCAACTATTAGTTCTTCTCATTCGTTCATGCGATGGGATCATTATCAAACAGAGAAAACTAATTTGGTCTGGCCTGACAGATTCTCGCAAGTCACTATGACATAACCTTACTCTGAGAAGATATTAACCAGATTTGCTACCCATCTCATATTTTTGACTCTGAATAACAACCAAAAGGGAGGAGGGGCCACTATGAAATCAAAGTCTTGCAATCATTGCATTCTTACCCATTATTTTATAGCCAAGAAAGAAGAGCTCAAAAGGCAATTACTTATCCAAGGTTAAAGCAAAAGCAGAACTAGAACCTCGGCTTTCTCACTTCTGGATCCTTTCTTCCTTTATGTAAATCTATCTACATATATTTAAAATTATCATGATAGACACATTTTAAAATAGGCTGATTATGGAAATATTTAGTCCATGGACTAGTCTGAATGATTAATACCAAATAGAAAAAAAATTAGAAAATAAATCTCTGAATCAAGAACCAAAAGAAAAACAAATAAATAAATTGAGATATTTCTGGCCAAAATAACTACTGTTATTTCATCAAATCTAAGGTGCCATCTATTATAAGACACATCATTATTTTATCTACCAAAAAAGAAAAAACAGTACCACTGATTAATGTGTGGCATATATCTATGACAAGAAAGAATTTGCCTCCCAAATTCTGAGGTGTTAAAGTATGAAAATGTATGAGTTTCAAAAGCCACAAAACACAGTAACACAATCCCCCAGAAATTGGGCCAAATCTTTCATTTATATAAAATGTCTTTCCTCGACTGGCTCACGATAATGCTGCTGATAGAAGAACAGGTAAAACAGATTTTAAAACACACAGCGAAGTTAATCAAGACCTCCCTTAAGCAACCTAAGACATTCAGACATTCTCCTGCTGTCTAAAACAAACATGTGTTTTATACCTCCAGGGACAAGAAGCAACCAGCAGGAGAAAACATTTGCATCAAAGAGACGAGACTGGAGAAGAGAGGAAGGCAGAGTGATTCTCTGCCAAAGCAAACAGATGATATAGGCAGAGGGAAACGGGGGGATGACATCTCCTTAGTAGATTCTCTAAAGGAAAAATACAAAGAATTCATCTGGAGCTGAAACAACAGCTGTAGGATTTTGATGAGCCCCGTGTGAGAGCAAGGAACCTGTGAGATTTGCTTTCACCGTATCTAGCCTGGCGGAAGACCAGAGCTGCCTCTGGCTGGTATTTACAAAGAACTGGTGAGGGGCCAGTTGGCTGTTGGAGGCATGTTTCTGTATCATTCATCACATACAAAATGCTCTGCAGCTGGAAAAGAATCACAATGGCTGCAGCCAATCCAGCCCAGGCAATATGTCCAGCCTTCCTTCCCGTTCTCCCTCAACCCCTTTCTCAAGAGAACACAATTGGCAAAAATCCAGCAGTATCCAATGAAGAGGGGACTAAGGAGGCCAGGGGAGGATGGTTAAGCTAGTAGAGACAACTTGCTGTGATCGTCATTCAGTAAGTATTTACTCAACACCCACTATGTTCTGGGTCCTTGGGATACTGGTAAACAAGACAGCATGTATATTCTGATATTTTTGATTTGGAAAAAAAATTGTCCCCTTGGCTTTTCACATCGATTTCCAGTGGCGAGGGAAGGAAATTGCCACTGCTTGTGGCTTTGTTCAGTGTCTTCAACGGTTCACATTCTCCCACCTGCTCCGAGGAAAAAACATGGGCATACAGGCTCGGCAAGGCAGCTCAGGAAAACTAACAGCCCTGCTAAATGAAAGATTCAGTATTTCACCATAACCTTGAAAAATCTAGAAGTGTCTCACAGGAGAAAAAGGAAGGAGGAAAGGGGGATGTGATTGAGATCAACAAGAAACAGTATGGCCTCAGCCTCCAACCATGTGCTGAATAAGTTAGTGCAATTATCTTGGGAGGGTAAACACTGATGGCCATTCAAGCTGACAGTGGGAGCTGGACAGTTGACATTTACAACAATGCTCAATGCAAATCAAGGCACTTGCCCCAGAAATGGAATTTCATAGATTTATTATTTGAAAGGCCATTTCTTTCACTAGTCTGGGTCAGCAGTTAAGCTGAAAGAGAAATATTTCTATCATTTGGCAAATTTTTTTCCAAAGCATCTAATTGGTTAGGCGAGAGAGACCTTTAAAAAGTCTGATTCTTGTGTGGTTGTCAGGCAAACAGAATGAGAAAATATCAAAGAGCAATCACATTTCCAGAAATGATTAAAACAAATATTTCCTCTGAAGTCCCTGGTGCTCTGAGTGGTGATGGGGGACCTCACAGCCCAGGTGTTCTGGAGCCCTTCCAGCCCTGCAAATATCATTTTAACCTGCTCCCATAACTCTCAAATCTTCACCTAAAATAAGCTAAACTTTCCATGCCCCTGCTGCCTGCTGTTCCAAGAAATGGATTAAAACCCAGAGCTGTCATTCACCAGTTGGGTGACCTTGAAAAGTCACAAAGTCTCAAGCAAAGCCTCAGCACTTTGTACCTGCTGTTCCCTTCACCTATATAGTGGTGATCCCCACAACCATCTGCTACTCTCAAATGCATTATCCTATGTATTTGCCTCATAGCACTCAAAATAATATTTGAACTTATCTCACAAATATCGGTTTGCTTATTTATCATTGTCAGCTTCCTGAGAAGAGAGACAATATCTGCTTTATGTATCTCTGAATCCTTGGCACTTAAAATGATTCCTAGTACCTAGTAGATGCTCAATAAATATTTGTTCAATAAATAAAAATTATTCAAATTATTTGAGCCAAAGTTTTATGATAATAAAAGTTAACACCTATCTTGTAGGGTTATTTTAAAGATCAAGTGAGATCATATTAATAAAAGCAAAGGCCGACACATGAAAAGATACTCAGGATATATTAATTTAAATACACACACACACACACAGAGAGTCATGTGCTACATAACACTGTTTTGGTCAATGACAGACTACATATACGGCAGTGATCCCATAGATTTAATGGACCATGCATAGTGGTTCATACCTGTAATCCCAACACTCTAGGAGGCTAAAGCAGGAGAATCCCTTGAGGCCAGGATTTCCAGACCAGCCTGGGAAACATAGCAAGACCCTGTTTCTACAAAAAACTAAAAAATCAGCCAGGTGTGGTGGCACATGCCAGTAGTCCTATCTACTCAGGAGGCTGAGGCAGGAGGATTGCTTGAGCCCAGGAATTTGAGGTTAAAGTGAGCTATAATTGTGTACTGCATTGCAGCCTGGGTGACAGATTGAGAGCCTATCTCAGGTTAAAAACTTTTTTAATAAAAATAAAGATTATGATGGAGATGAAAAATTCTTATTGCCTAGTGATGTGACAGTGCAACTTACCATTCATGTGTTTGTGGTGATGCTGCTATAAACAAACTATGGCACTTTATATAAAAGTATATCACATACTTTTATAAAGTATGTGTTGTATAAAAGTATACCACATATAGCCAAGCCTGGTGGCTCACACCTGCAATCTCAGCACTTTAGGAGGCTGAGGCAGGTGGATCACCTGAGGTCAGAAGTTCAAGACAAGCCCGGACAACATAGTGAAACCCTGTCTCTACTAAAACTGTAAAAATTAGCCAGACATGGTGGGAGATGCCTGTAATCCCAGCAACTCAAGAGGCTGAGGCAGGAGAATCGCTTGAACCTGGGAGGCAGAGTTTGCAATGAGCCACAATCATACCACTGTGTGCCAGCTTGGGTGGCAAGAAAGACTCCATCTCAAAAAAAAAAAAAAGTATACTGCATACGATTATGTACAGTACATAATATTGGTAAAGATGATAAATGACTATATTATACTTTTATGGTTATTTTAGAGTATACTCCTACTTAAAGAAAACATAATAAATGACTATACTATATTTTCATGGTTATTTTAGAGAATATTCCTACTTATTTAAAGAAAAAGTTAACTGTAAAACATCCTAAGGCAGGTCTTTCAGAAGCGGGCATTGTTATCACAGGGGATGACAGCTCCATGTGTGTTATTGCCCACGAAGACCTCACAGTGGGACAAGACGTGGAGGCTGGAAAATAGTGATCCTGACGATCCTGACCCTGTGTCGCCCTAGGCTAATGTGTGTTTGTGTCTTCATTTCTAACATGAAAGTTGAAAAAGTAAAAACAATGAACTTTTAGAAAGCTTACAGAATAAGAATATAAGGAAAGAAAATATATTTGTACAGTTGTACAAGGTGCTTATGTTTTAAGTGCTATTTCAAGAGTCTAAAAGGGTTTAAAAAAACGTTTTAAGTTTATGAAGTAAAAAAGTTTCAGTAAGCGGCCGGGCGCGGTGGCTCAAGCCTGTAATCCCAGCACTTTGGGAGGCCGAGGCGGGCGGATCACGAGGTCAAGAGATCGAGACCATCCC
>CAUYLZ010064209.1:0-10154 GCA_963573645.1 Pithecia hirsuta
AGTTTCTGTGAGTCCTGGGAAATACACATTTCTTCTTGAACTTCATTTTATCTACTTGTAATATGGAAACAAAGCTTTCTCCACCAAAGCCCATACCTGCTCCCAAACAGACTGCACACATTCACATCAGGACTAACCAGAATGAGGATGACCCGCATCCCATCAGCCTTCATGCGATTGATCAGAGCTGGAAACCCAGCAAACTCGGGGCTGAGGGTGAAGTCCAGCTGCCGCTCCATGTAGTCGATGTCTGAGTACTGCACGTCCTGTGGGAGGACACGGGAAGCTGAGGGGCTGCTGCTGTACAAGCCCAAGCTTCATAGAGGAGCAACCCTCCACTGCCCGTGGTGGAATTTCAGACAGCTTCTTGTTGATGCTTTCAAATCCCAGCTCTGCCATGTGTTAGGTATAGCTGCTGGGAAATTCACTTAATTTTTCAAATTTTCAGTGATAAAATAGAAAAAAAATATCTAAGTCTGCACCAAATAGGATGAGAATGCCTCTCTAGCACGGCTATTCTTAGGATACATAAATTAACAAGGATTTGAAAGTGCTTGGTAAACTGCCACTATCAGGCATGACTGTGATGACCCCCTCCAAGTGGCTGCCCCTGGTATCAGTGGTTCATGTTTAGAAAAAATTCTGTTAACTACCCAGGGCTAATACAACATGGATGGCAAATCTACTGCAAAACAAAACAAAGCAACAATATATAGTTGCTTTGGAATACCCAATCTTGAGCGTAATCAAACACAACGTTATTCCGGAGAATGAAATATTGCATTTCACTATCCACTAATGGAAACACTATGTTCCTCTAATGGAACTATTGTAAACAGTAGAAAAGTAGAATGAAATTAAATATGTGATGGTTCATGGGATCAATTCTTTGATAACTGGTTCCCCTCCCATCCACCAGTGAAGGATAAGGTTTATTTCCATATGTATGTCCTCTGAAAACCCATTCCAGGATCCGTGTATTCCATCAATGATTAACTCAGAGCTGATGGGACACTGAGTTACAGCACCAGGGCTGCAGGAACTGAAGTCATATCCACATATACAATGGTCTGACTGTTTGCGGTTAGTTTTTTTTTTTTCAAGAATTAAGTAAAAGAACTGAGGAATATCATTTATTCTTATGGAACCAAGGACATTTTGACTAAGGTTTGGAAGTCATGTCAAAGAAACGGAAGGAAGCATGAGATGGCAGAAAGGGCCCTGGTGCCAGCCTATCTCCCTGTCCTTTGGTAAATCATGGTGAGTCTTAAGCTACCACCTCTAGAAGATGGAAACAAGGGCCCTTACCTGTATTACCATGCCAGGGTGAGGCTAACTGTGATATTGTCTGAAAAAGAATGTTATGTCTTTATAGAATCCCACAAACATTAGACAAATGAAGCCAGACACAGAGGCACTGGGTTAGTTTTCAAACTCCAGAGGCATGACTGAGAACGTACATAAGGGATCTGGGCGGCCACCATCTCATCATACAAGCTGGCAATCTCAGAGTCGTTCTGGTACCCATAGCGACACAGCTGGAAGCCCAAAGACCAGTAAGGAACCATCACAGGCCGGCCAATCAACTAGAAAATAGACAGGAAACATTAGTCCTCAGAACAGAGACACCAGATTGAAGTTTTTCATGAAGTAATAAGAATATTTTTCCATGCCCCAAGCTAGACAACTAACAAATTCAAATCCAGACCAAATCTGACAGGATATAGGGCCACTTGGATTCTTGGAGAAAGCTTTTTGCCAGACTTAAGCACCTTCTTAAAAATTCTGGAAAAGCCAAATTTATTCATAGAGGTACTGTAGGTAATGAATAAAGGTACTGTAGGTAACTTGTTAAGAAGCCCAGAATCAGAGGCAAAATGCCTGGCTCCAGTCCTGCTAGCTGTGTGACCTTAGGTAAAAATTAAGTAACTTTTTAGTGCTTCACTTTCTTCATCTGTAAGGGAAAATAATAGTATCAGCCTCAGAGTGCTTTTGTGAGGACTGAATGAGTTATTATGTATGAAGTGCTCTAATATGCAGCAAGTAATCAATCAGTGATGTGCAGTAGGCAGTACATAGTGTTTGCTGCTGCTGCCACCCACCACCACAGCCACCACCACCATCACAATTTTCACCATCACCACCAGTACCATCATCATACACCCCCACCACCATCTTTACCATTATCACCCTTCACTGCCATCACCACCACCCCAATACCACACCACCAGCAACCCCACCATCACTACTACCATCGCAAACATGACCACCAACACCACACTCCTCACACCAACCCACAGTCACATCACTACCACCACGATAACCACCACCAACATCATTACCATCACTACCACAAACAGCAACCATCACCACCCCTACCATCACCACAACCACTACCACCAACACCATACTTCTCGCACCACCCCACTGCCACCACTACAACCACCATGTCCACAACCCCCACCATCACCACTATTATCACAACCACTATGGCCAACACCACACTCCTCATGACACCCTACTGTCACCACCATCATATCCTTCACCACCATCACCATCACCATCAAACACCAACCATCACCAGCTCCACCATCATCACCAACATCACCACTATCACCACCATCACCAACACACCCATCTCCAACACTACCGCTACCACCACCATAACCACCACCACCATCACCACCACACCCACTGCTATCGTTACCATCACCACCACTACCACTCCTACCACCGTCACTATCACCATTCTCACATCACTATCACCACCGTCACCCTCTACTGCCAACATCACCATCACCACCACCATAACCACAATTACTACCACCACACTACTATGGCTATCATCACCACTACTAATACCACTATTACTTCTGCTATTCTGCAATGCTTACAGATGCTATCAATTAAATGGTCATTAGAATGTATCTATTTTTCTTTATTCTATAATCTCTCTCCAAGAAAGACCAACATTTCCAGTTATCATCTGAGAGTTATACGAATAAATGTGGGCTCTGGCACACAGAATGTGCCGTACAAATACTTGATGAGCAATTAGATTTCCCCCTACCTCAGTGTACTGCTGGGTGACAAGCTCTGGAGTTGGCCCCAAGAACACATAGAAGTCCAGAACTCCCCCTGTGGTACGATATGTCAAGGCAGGCAGCGGCTGGAACGTCACATCTGAAAATGAAGAAAAACACTAACACAGCTGGAAACCTTCCAGGTTAGGAATTATACCCAAAACCTACAGCCTCTCCATCTTCCTGCACCCTCCCTATCGTAGAGTGGTCACAGCGAGTATTTTTCATCATATGAACACAGAACTGAAGAAGGTAAGTGGAGGTCTACAGGTCCCATTCCTGGGTTCGTTTCCCTTTGGTGTACTTTTATTTGTCTTTCTACTTCTAAATGTATTATTCTTACATTTCAACTTTTATTTTAGATAAGGGGATACACGTGCTGGTTTGTTACATGGGAATATTGCACGATGCTAAACTTTAGGGTAGGGATCCCATCACGCAGATAGTAAGCATAGTATCTGACAGGTAATTTTTCAACAAACCATACACTCTTATACCCCCAGACTAACTTCTCTGACCCATAGTTGTACCCTCATTCAAATTATGTAACTGGCTCACACCTCCAAGATATTTGGGACCTACTTGGTGTTACTATCCCTTCTTATGTAATGTTTGCCAAAATGAAAGTTGTGTTAAATCTTATTACATGACATTAGATTGAAATAAACAGAAAGGCTAAACACACAAAAAATAAAAAACAATGCCCGTAAAATGAAAATTTTCACTTCAAAAATCTGTTAGGCCAAACACATTCTAAATTGACTCAAGAATGACTTTTACCTCCCAAAATAAGAAAAGTGCTAGATGGCCTTACCCATGGCATTGCTGTTCAGCAGGAGCACTCCATGGGCACTGCCGTCCTCCTCCAGCCCCATGTAGTAGGGGTGGACACCATAGGAATTCTTCTTGTACTGCGGAGTCATGGGGAGAAGCAGTAGGAGTTTAAAAGACATTATGCCTGAGAAAGAAACTCAACAAAAATGTGCTTGCTAAGATGGGTCTAGTTTTCTCCAGGAAATAAATTGAACACAGGAAACAAAGGAGCCTGAGAATTGGCCCACTCGTCTAAAAGCAGAATGTGATGACCAAGTGCAGTTTGGGAAGATGAAGCCCGACGCCTGCGCAGTGGAGGTGGAGAGAATCGGAGACACAGATCCCAAACGCTCTGTCCTTACCCCTGGGGGCTGGTCTCGGGAGAACATCCCCCACGTGTGCCAATTCAAGTCTCTCCTGTAGGACCTGTGCTCCGTTTCCCCAAAGCCATAGAGGTACTTGGAGGAAAGGCGGGTGGAGATGCGGATAAACATGTCATTGAAGGTGAAGCCAAGGAGCTGAGAGTCCCAACTGCAACACAAAAAGGCAGATTTGAAAAAGAAAATGGGCTTTTCTCTCTGCTTCCAGCAGCTGACTTTTCAAGGACACTAGAACACTTGATTCCTACCCAGAACCTGTTCATCACCAAAACAAAACATGAACTCAATTTGATTAAAACATCACAGACATCCCCGCAAAAAGCCCAGGAGTCCTTCTGCATTCCTCTGTTTCCCTCTGTCACTGCCTCCTTTCAGGGGTTCCTCACAATACAAATCCAGGCACTATCACCATCTCGGCTGGAACCATGCCACACCAGCACCTCCTTCCACTCTTGCACCACTCAGCGCGTTTTCTACATAACACTCAACACGATATTCCTACAAGGATCTCACCTCATGTCCCTCCCTGTTTGTACTTTTTCCATGGCTTCACATGTAAACATTTCATAAAGTCTTCAAGGCTGCCCCTGATCGAAAGGGATCTGCAGCCCACCCTGCTTCCCAGCTTCATCTCCCAGCACTTACCTGCTTACTTCTTCCACTGCTCCATCCACACTAGACTTCTACTCCTTGGCATGCCAGCTTGCTCGTCTCATGGCCTATCCACTTCTTATTCCCTCTGTCTGAAATGCTCTGTTCCTTCCCCCATCTTCACATGGGTGGTCCCTTCTCATCTAGGTGCTATTACAATGTCACCTTCTCAGCGAGATCTACTCTGACCACAGTATCACAAGCAGTAACTTCCCCATAACTCTCAATTACCTTGCTCTTTGGCCTACACAGCAGTTACCACTCTCTCACCTCCTTTTTATATTGTAACTTAAATTACCTTTGTTATTTACTTATTTTTTGTCATGAGATGAGACCCTCAGCTGTCTATAAGGTGCAGCCCCTAACCTAGAGAAAGAACCCCATAAACATTTCTTGGATGAATCCTCAGGCACACTCAACTACCTCAGTAATTATTTCCAGAATGCTAAAGATTTCCCATGAGAATAGTTCTGAAGGAAACAACTCATTCATGGGTCTGGAAGTGGACAATGTGACGCTTTGAAACAGGACATCTCCAAAGACAATGGACCTGGCACTGAATGTACAGGTAGCCATCAATTCTGAGTCACACTAGAAGCCACTCACATTATAGTGCCCGTACTCTTCCGCCGAATTTCAATCCCAAATGGATTCTTCTTAATGAGGACATCATAGAGTTGACCCTCAGGGCTGCTGGATGGAACCCTGGGTATGTTCAGAGGGACTGGGACTTCATACCGATTGTTGTTGGGATCATAAATCTGGGCCAGATGAAACGGATGTTAGGCAAATATACTACTCTTGAAACCTATACCCTTAGCACAATTTTTGTTAGGGGGGACAAAAAGTTCAAATGCCGTGTTTTTGTCTTAAGTTCATCATATCTGAGATTTAATTACTATATCAAATAACAATTTCAGACTTAACCTTTTTCTCTGAGTCTGTCATATCTCAGTATTAAGACCTCTATTACAGTAATATACTCAAATGGACACTGGTGCTAACTTGGAAAATCATTCTGGAATCAGTGTGGTATTTATGAATATGTTACTTGTTACTCTGTGTGGCAATATGAGAGTATGTGTATACCTGAAAACTTCTATGAAATGAAAAAAAACCTGTCTCCAAAAATGAAGTGTATTTGATGAAAGTGATCATAATGTCCTTGCTGAAAGTGGTATCTAAACTGATTCAGGAGTACCTGCTACATCCCTGCCTAGCACTGTACAAGACACCAGGGTTGTGAGCTGAATAAGGCAGCGTTATGGTTTTACAAAATTTACATGCTAATGAGAAGTGAAACAGCAGCTCACAATCCCTGGGTGATGTGTGCTAAGGGAGGGCTATGTAGAACTGCTCTGAGATTCTAGGAAAGGAAATGCCCAACATTGTTTCTGGGAGACTGAGATGGTGTCACTGGAGAAATACAGGCTGAGAGTTAAAAGCACAGCAGTCATTAACCAAACAAAGAAAGGAGATCAAGTCATTCTGGCGAAGAATAACAACCACACAGGCAGAGAGTATTAAAGTGGGCCAGAAAGAGGTAAATATTTTAGAAAGAGGTAGAGTAGGCAACAGTTAAGGCTAGAACCCCAAGGAAATTCATTCACTTCAAACCCATTAGGTGCCTACAACCTACTAGTGCTATGATGAGGATATAAATATACAATAGCATCATCTCTGCACTAGAGGATGGACAAGAACTCAGAATGCGGGCTGACGTCAGACTGTAAAGAACCTTTCAGGCAATGCGACAATGTCCTGATCACTTTCACTGACTCTGCCAATAACATTACGGTGCTAACTCTCTGCCAGGCTGTGTCTGACACTCCAGAAGCACAAAGAGGAAAGGGCACATTCCTGTCCTTGAGAAGCTTAGTTTAATAGAGAAATAGACATAACAGCTAGTCCATCCCTAGTCCTTAAATGTAATTAAATCCTGGAAAGGAATGAAATCCATGCACACTGGTGGCTATTTCACAGATATCTCACATTCAGTATCCCAAATTGAACACATCATTGTACATTGATCAAGCACAATCCTTTTCAGTATTCCCATTCTGGTTGATGTCAGCACTATCCATATTAAGATGCAAGCTACAACAGTCATCAATCTTGAAGCTTCTTGCACCCGCTTGCAGTCAAACATCAGATCCTGTAACCCAATTTTCTCAACCTCACACAGGTCCACTGTTCTCCACCTTCGTTCCAGTGTCTAGCCCAAATCGGATCCCTTATCTGACCTACTCAACTGGTAGCCTCCCAACTTGTCTCTCCATACCCACTCTGGCTCTCCCAGCCATTTTCCTAACAGTAGCCACAGTAATCTTTTCCAAACAAAAATTAGGGCAGGTCTCATTGTGTCCTCAATGATTTCTCAATGCTTTTTGGATAATGATCCGGTGTATTGCAGCATGATTCATTTATTTTAGGGTTCTGTCCTTGGCCAGCAAAAGGTAATGAACTGGAAAGCGTCTAACTAGTCCCTGATTCATGTACTGTGTTTACCTTGAACTGCAGCATGTCATTCTTATGGTAAGTTACATCCAGGCGAAGGGGGTTCACGGGTGTGGAAGGGAAGGCAGTGGCATAAACAGAAGACTTTAAGGAGATGTCAGCTGTGGCCCCATGTGAATTATATTGAACATCACTGACAGAGTATAGATCGCTGACAAAATAGCAAAAAGGGACTCCAGAAGAATTGGATGCCTGAAAAGTAAGGCCAAAGTCATAGATCAGCACAGCATGTGGTCTTAAAGTTCTCTAAGCTAAACAGCATTACAAAAGTCATTTTATAGGATGATAAAACCAGCTCAACACTTACCATTTGGCAATAACATAAATTTAAAGTCCTGGTCTCCAAGCAAAATACTTATTTTAAAAAGTCTTACATACGTCTCCACCTACTTGTCACATCCAGATCAGGTCCCTTTGGAAGTCTTTTCTTTGTATGCATTTTAAGTAATTATGTAAGTACCAGGGCTATGCTTAAGAAAGGACAGATTAGGTGTGGAGATTTTCATGTGCAGGAATCCTATCAGCAAGGTTACCTCCCAGATACAGCCACGGGCAGCACAGTTTTCTGCAGAAGCACCATTCTCATCAGGGTAACAGTCTATTTTTTCTTCATCCCTTATTTTTATGTCCCACTCCACTGTGTATGCTTCTCCCAGGACAAGATTGATGTCCGTGATAATGGCAACCTGTAGGAACGCGGGAATCACAAGGAAATTCATCTTTAGGAGAAAGGCCTTGCAAGATCTGAGACTTTTGTTTTAGGAAAAAAAAAAAAAAAAAAAAAAAAAAAAAAAATGGAAATTATACCAGATTTTCAAACATCCAAGCAACACACGACTTGAACTTTACAGTGTGGGAATCTATTTAGCAGCAACAGGGCAAACGTCTCCACTCTAGCAGAATCTTATACGTAGCATAATGAAAACAGTTAAGTCAAATAGAACCTGCCGTGATCATCCCTTATTCTTTTCTATCCTGACTCCTCTTAGCCCTCTGTATCCTGTCAGGAAGGCTGTCTTTTGCACTTCCTCTTTAGCATGACATATGGTGTCATCCCAAAGTGAGCTGATCCTGTTGATCTTCAGTCCCCAAACCAGTATACCCCATTGGCCTGGAGTGGTAGAATGAACACAGCAATAAGAATCATATGACCTGGTTAGCAGGCCCACATTTCTGTAGAATGTTGAACAAATAATGTCTTTTTTTATTTTTTAACTTTAATGGGTATATAGTAGGTATATATGTTTATGGGGTACATGAAATATTTTGATTCAGGCATACAATGCATAATAATCACATCAGGGTAAAATGGGCATTCTATTTCATTTCTTTGGGTTTCAATTTTAACAACAGCAAAATTGATAAGTTTAAAAAAATCATTATATTTTTTTCCATTTCTAACATCCCAGGCTCCTCATTTCTCTGAGCCCAAAGGCTCCAAATTTGAAACCTTCTTTGAATCCCATTAATTCAAATATTTAATATTTTTCTATATATTTTTCTTATCTTTCATGCTTCTTTAAATAGCACTTCTAATTTAAAGTTATCACTTGTCTGGAGTAATAAAATCACACGCTAAAATCACAATCTAAAGATTATCATCCTTTTCCCAGTCTCCTACCAGTCTAAACCACCTTGTTCTTCCCTGTTCTACTAGTCTCCAACCCCCACTCCCACTCCCAACAATGCTCACAAACAGCAGCACAGTCTTTATTCAAGGATCAATATGAGAACCTTTGAGAATTAAATCAAGCTGGTACCTAAGACCCTCCAAAATCTGACCACAAGTTTCCTATCCAAACTAGTCTTTTTTGAAAACTGAATCTTATCTATGCTAGTCATACAAAATAAACAGTTTAATAATGTAAGGTTGTTCCACACTTTCCTAACTTTGCTCTTCTTGTGTCTTATCATAATTATTTTTCTATTTTTGGGAAAAGGAAGTGAAACCAGTTAGAGAGAGCAGAATATTGAGAGGCAGAGATGGGAATAAGAAGGAAAACACCCAACTCATTCTAGCTCTGGGTACCTTATTTTTTTTTCCCAGCCCTCTAACTTCCCCAAAACAAGCCTCAAAGGTGCTCTGGTCCTTCAGGAACCCATGCAAGCTTGGCAAGAAGGAACACCATGATGCTATGGAGAATTCTCAATATATCATCTCAACAAAATGGGTTTTACCTTCACGTTGGAATCATAAGTGACTGCAGGAGAAGTCTGACTCAGGACACCGCTGCGTTTCACGGTAACGTTGCTGGGTTCCTGCGTCCCAAGAATTTTAATCTCAGTAAATGCTAAATTATTGGGGTCCTTGTAGGTTGATTGTGAAATATTCACCTCCAAGCGGTTCTGCAAAACAATGAAGTCTAAGTATGCACAAAGATACGCCTGTAATACACATATTCTCAAGTCACTCCAACATTTCATTCCAGACCTGATACCCCGCATCGACCTGCATTCCTCTCTGCTTCCTCTACTAGTGTGTTTTCAATAAGTACAACATTATTTTAATAATTCTCTAATTTTAAAAAATCATGAAAACACATAGACATTTAAAAACTATATTTAGAAATACTAGCTGCTATATTAATGCCTCCTTTTGAAAACATCCATGAATTCATACATACAAATGTGCTCACCTATAGCCAATAATGCATATAAAGTTAGAAATACAATCACGCATATACACAAGCACAGATGAGCTAATGGTCAG
>CAUYLZ010064213.1:0-25637 GCA_963573645.1 Pithecia hirsuta
CCCGGCTAATTTTTTGTACTTTTAGTAGAGACGGGGTTTCACCATGTTGGCCAGGATGGTCTCGATCTCTTGACCTCGTGATCCACCCGTCTCGGCCTCCCAAAGTGCTGGGATTACAGGCTTGAGCCACCACGCCCGGCCCTGTTGGGAAGATTTTTAAGGCTAAAGGCAACTGAAGGATAGATTTGCTTTCAATTTTTGTTTTGATTTTAAGGACTCTTGCTAGGCTCTTGAGAACAACTATAAGAAGGATTAGAGAAGTCTGAAAAATACACACATTATTTCAAAGAGGAGTCCTAAACAAGGTACACAAGAGCCAGGAGGTAATTAAGACCAGTTCCTGTGATGGTTATCTATTTTGCAAAACTGGGTTAAGTCCTCAGTATAGTGAAATGTGAGACAAAATGTCTTCAGTTTATTGAACGTCAATATAGCTACAAATGCCTTCAGTTTTATGAAGGGGGCCTCCTCATTAGTTCATGGGTTTTATGAACCATTATAATTGATTATTCAGGAATCTGAATTCAGTGTGCAAATACAATAACATCACAGCATTTATTAATAGTTCTCAGATTCCTAAGAGCTCCTGTGGCAGGAGCATTCTTCTTTTTTTTTAGAGATGGGTCTTGGTCTGTTGCCCAGGCTAGAGTATAGTGGTGCTATCTCGGCTCACTGCAACTTCTGCCTCCCAGATTCAAGTGATTCTCATGCCTTAGCCTCCCACGTAGCCTATGCATTCTTTTCTTAGTCATCCACCCATGTATCTTCTTCCAGTTTCAACTTTTATTCTTCTAGTTCCTTTATTGATTCTGTACTTCAAGGTCAAATCTGCATCACTCCATTGTTGAGCAAGTCTGTGTGGGGCTAGAAGTATGGAGGAAGTGCCAAGTGTGCTCTGTAGCAAGTCTCTCAGGCTGGTTAGGGACTCAACTCCGCAGGCTGGCATTTGAGGTCTGAACTGGTGCCTTTATGTGGGCTTGGGGCCTGCGCCTTGTAGGGACTTTGCAACAACTCCCTCACCAAGGCACAGTTTGGGGCTTCAAGAGTGACTGCTGAAACTGTCCATTGATAAAATAGGACACCACCTACCTCTCTAACCTACTTCCCATCTTTCTCATGAACACATCTCTCACATCAGCCTTATCCATCTCTTACGGTCCCCCAGACTGTGCCAAGGACTTTCCTTCCTTCAAGTCTTTCCTTCAGCCAGCTTTCCCCACTATCTCCTGGAATTGACTTTGAACTCATTTAATTTCAGCTGATGATTCAGACTCTTACTTTTTCCCTGGAGCTTTCACCTTTCACTCCAGCCTGATGTTATTTCATACCTCTTAATTTCCTGAAGCACTTGCTGTATCATAATTTTGCTACATTGATATGTTGCATTTTGATGAAGTCAGAGCCTTCAGTGGAGCAATGCACACTATACCCACCAAGCAACCTCCATCATTCACCCTCCCCGACCCCGCTGAGTTTCCATTGTCCATCATTCCACACTCTGCTTCCCATATTTTTAGTCCTTTTAATTAACAATCTTATATGAGTAATTTTATAAATATATACCAATAATTAATATAGCATGTAATGTACATTATATTATAGTGCCATCTATATTATGTGAAGCTATTTCTTCCACACTTTATTCCAAAATACACTGTAAATTTCTTGAAATCTTAAAATAATTTTTACCCAAGTATTTCACATGGTAGGATACATAATAGACACTTGTTAATTGAAAGCAGAAATGTTCTATTTGCTGATCTCAGTTTATATGCCAACTTCCAGAGTAGACATCCCTGGAAGTAAATTTCTAAGATAAACAAGAAATGGAACCTGAAATTCTTTGCTCCTTCCTCTTTTATTGCTTCATTTGAGATCCTTATATGACAAAAGGCAGAGAGAAGTTCATGTGGTTTAACCTCCACCCCTTTCTCTGAAGGCAGTGGTTCCTTTTGACAATAAGGAATGCCAAGCCTCAATTCCCTGAGTGTAATTTGACCTGTTAATTATATGCAAAGACTCAGATCCCTAATAAAAGACCTGACTTTGTTGTCACCTGGGAAATGTCAACAAATGACATTAGCTGCCTTTGAGGGATCTCTGTGTCTTCTGGCTGGACAAAATAGGAAAGCCAGGTGAGTCAGGGGCCTTGGAGTATACAGGATTGGTACTCCAAGTGGGTCATTTAATGGTGCTCCTTTGCTCCTGTTGCTGAAATTTAAAAAATTGATCATGTTTCCTTTTTCAAGAGAATCTTGAAAGGAAAATCACCTTTCTGTTTTCTAACTTGGAAATAAGCAGCTACACTAAAACTCTGATGAGCGTGTATAGCATCATAACATTGTTCTTGCTGGCTAGACTATAGCCACATCCAAGGCCACCTGTGTGAAGTGGGAGGACATCCCTTCCCTGCCTCCTGCTAAATCAGGCTGAGGTTAGTGAAAGGCAGTGTGGTTAGTTGATTATGATAACCTAATACTCCATTTAGCCAATGCTTGCTGTGAGCTATGTGCGTTACATCATTACCTTATTTAATCCTTTCTACAACTTTTGGGAACATATTAATTTCCCATTTATAAAAAAAGGAGGTTGCAGTTCAGAGACGTAAGGAAAGTTGCTCTGAGTCACATAGCTAATAAGGGGTGGACTTAGGTTTCAAATCCAGGCAAGATATCGGGTACCTTGGATTCTGGTCCTGATTTTGCCTCTATCTGGCTATGTAACTTAGGAAGGACAATTCATAAACCTTCTTTGAGTCCCTATATCTTTTTCATCATGAGTCAGATGATCTGGAATTACTTTACCCAACATGGTGGTTCCTTGCTGTACATGGCTGTTCAGCACTTGCTGCAGTGGATCTGAACTGAGAAATGTTGTCAGTGTTCAATACACACTAGATTCCAAAGACTTAATATAGAAGAAAGAATTTGAGATATCTTAATGGTGTTTTAAATAATGATTAATTTTACAATGATAATGCTGTATGTAAAGAGCAAAATAAACTATATTATTAAAATAAATGTTACCTGCTCCTTTTTACTCTTGAAAATCTGCCTCCTAGGAATTACACGTGTGGCTCACATACTCTGTTTCTTTTATTTTTTTCTTCTTTCCTTTTTTTTTTTTTGAGACAGAATTTTGCTCTGTTGCTCAGGTTGGAGTGAGGTGATGCAATTTCAGCTCACTGCAATCTCCGCCTCCTGGGTTCAAGTGATTTTCTTGCCTCAGCCACCCAAGTAGCTGGGATTACGGGTACCTGCCACTATGCTAGGCTAATTTTTGTATTTTTAGTAGAGATGAGGTTTCACCATGTTGGCCAGGCTGGTTTCTAATTTCTGACCTCAAGTGATCTGCCTGCTTCAGCCTCCCAAAGTGCTGGGATTACAGTTGTGAATCACTATGCCGAGCCCTCACACTGTTTCTATTGGACAGTGCTTTCTAGACTTCCTTATGACTTGTCTCTGGAGGTCACATGTCTTAAGAACTGATGTTTCTTTAGGTGTTCTTGGATCTGTAGTTAGTGATGGGAGTAGAAGCCTAAGCTGAGGGTCTCCCCTCAGCACAGAGGCAGCCGGAGCTACTCAGGGAAATGGCGCAAGTTTTGGCTGTGGGGACCCAAGCTGGGCAGTCAGTTTGGTTACAGATTGTATTGTGTTTGGCAGCACATTGATTGAACAAACAGACAAGAATGTAGTTTTGCACTTTGCAGCAAGGACAACCATCATCACATTTACAGGTGAAATTCTTCACCTGTACAATTTAATGTAATCCTCATAACAACCCTATGGAAGTAAATTCTATTATGCAGATTTCACAGATAATAAAACTGAGACTCAAGAGAGATTATTTGCCCAAAGTAAAAAAAAAAAAAAAAACAAAAAAAAAAACTAGTTAGTGATAGGACTGGGTTCAAATATCAGTGTCAGACTCAAAAGCTTATAATTACTTATGTGAGGCAATATTACATAATCCAAATGGCTTCAGTTTTTCCAGTTGTAACCAGGTGAATAATGAACAAAAGCATCCACTTTGTGGGTAGGATATTAGTGTTGGGAGAATGTCAAGGAGACCTCTGATTCTGCTCAGGGATTATGTTCATATCTTTGAGGGTTTACCTATCATTATCTACCCGCAGGCAATAGTGCTCCAGTGGGCTTGCAGCAGTTTAGAGAACACTATGCTTTCTAGGCCCTTCAGCTGAAGAAAGACAGCAATGATGCAGATGAGATTAATTATTCACCATGTACAAAGCTCTACCAAACAATTGGCTGAAAGCTGAAGAGTTTGCCTGCAACTTGAAGGTTTGTTATCCAACCACTTTCAAGCTTTCAGGTTTGGCAAGTGAAGGATCGTAGTGCTAAATTTCCTTCTGATGTGTGATGCTATATGCATCAGTCAGGGTCCAATCAAGAAAGAGAAACCACACAGTAATTTGAATATTAAAAAGTTAATGTAAAGAAACATCAGCTATAATAGGAGATTAGAGTAATGAGAGATTGGCCTGGAAAAAGTGAAGAGAACTCTAAAAATATAGGAATAACAGATATAAGCAACAGCCATTACACTTAAAATTGAAATAGAGGCCCAAGGAATGTCCTCCCTTATCCTCCTTCACCTCCACTTCAAAGGCTGAAATCCAGACATTGTGGAGAGAGCACAGCCATGGCCCAATGGCTGGAGGAGGAGTAACTGCACTTGTAGAATTTGCTGTCTGGAACTTGCTATAAATCAGCTCTCAGGGGTGCCAGGGAAAGCTGTTCAGGAGGCAGCCTCTCTCTGGAGGTACTTACTGTGAAATTACCAGAGGTGATGGGGGAAGCTGCTGGAAGTAGGATACCGCTGGCTGCCGCACTCTGTGGGAGTCTGGTGTTAGAGAAGCTGTCTTGTCTTCAGGAGCTGAGTGCTGGGATAGCTGCATGCTGTGAAGGAGCAATGCTTGAGAAGCCGCTTGTGCTTCATTAGCTGCCTATACTGCAGAAGACTAATTCTGAATAAGCTGCCTATACTGCAAGAGTTGGGTGCTGTGGAAACCATGAGTGCTATGGGAGCCTGGTGTGGAGAAGCTGCCTGTGCTGCAGGAGCCTGCTAAGCCAGAGCAGCAGAACAGAATGAAAATCTCCTTCCTACTGCAATCCATCTTCAGTGTTGTCTACTGACAAGACTTAACATTGAACCAGCTGGCAAAGGAAAAATATGTACAGGGCCCAGATCTGTTTTTGCAAAGCAGGCAATGAAGCATGAATTTGGAGGTGAGAGGCAATAAATTGATAATTGGCACATCAGAGAAGAATGGTATTTAAACTCTAGTATACCTAAGCAATATCTGGGGTTGGGTGGTGGTGGTGGGTATTTGTGAAACTTCAGTCTTGGGACTTCACATTCTGTTTTAATGGATCTAAGGTTAACCCCTGGAATTCACAGTTTTCAGGTACTTCAGGTAATTACGATGAGTGGTCTGCTACCACTAATTTTCACTTAGATTATTGTAAAAGCCTTCCAATTGGTGTCCTTGATTCCCTTATTCCTCTATGAACTGTTTTTTCACAGAGCAGCCAAGTGATCCTGTTAAAACATAAGTTAGAATCACTGGGCTGCTTAACATCTCTGGTGACAATCTCACTAGGAGAAAAAACTCAAGTCTTTACAAGGGCTTGCATAATTTGGGCCCCCACTACCTCTCTCCTACTATTCTCTCCCTCGTTTACTGTACCTGGGCCATACTGACTTTCTTGTTGTGCCTTCAACACTCCAGGCACATCCCAGCCTCAGAACATGTGCTATTGCAGTTCTTTCTTCTCAATGGACTCTCCTCCCAGATTTCTGCAGAGTTCACACACTCACAGGCTTCTGGTCTTTTCTCAAAGGATACCTTTTCAGTAAGCTCTTCCCTGACTATGCTATTAATAATTACAACCTTCTTTCTCCCTCTTTCACTCTCTGCACTCAGGACACTCCCTAGGAGTCCGTGGTAGTTGATATTTCTCCAAATCACTTACCACCATCAAACTTAAGATATGTTCCACTTATTAATTTTGTTTATTTTCAGTCATGTTCCACTGGAATATAAACTCTATGAGATAAAACATTTTTATACATTTTATTCATGGATGTGCTCTCCAGGGCATTGAGGGTGCCTGGGACAGTAGTTGCTCAGTGAATATTTGTTGAATGAATAAATGCAGCCTGCACTTTGAGAAACTTCTCTGTAGAGTATATAAATCATGAGGCTATTGTACGGCCAGCTGAGGCCCACAGTAGTTCTCCAACACTTTAAAATCTTCACACGTGCAAACACTAGCTTGAGCCTTTTCAAGGAGCTGCCCCTCATGAAAATAGACCCTTCTAGAGCAGTGTGGGTACAATGGACAAAGATAATGTTCCTCCACCTACTCAGAAGGGTGGGAAAGCAGCCCAGCTTGTCAAAAAAGCATGTGGAGTTTTAAACAGAGAAAATTGCAGTTATTCAAAATGGCTATTTTTGAGAAAAGTCTTCATACTCAGCCATGTTTATTCTAAAAAGTTTCTAGAGGCCTCTGGACTTAAAGACAAGTTTCAAGATAGCAGGTCTGTCTTCTTCTAAGAGCCAACTTTTCTTGTTCTTGGAGGAAGGAAGCATGCCTCAGATTGGTACTTCCTCTAGGCTCTGGAAATTGTCCTCCATCTCCAGCCCAATCAAACCTTTCCCGCCTGCTCTTAACGCTGAGGGACAGAGTGAATTCCAAGTGCGGCCTTGCCGAGTGAGTCATATCCCCATTTCATGTGACTTGGACCTTATTTAGCCAAGGACGTTTAAGAGCTTCTGGATGAATTATTTAAGGAAAAGGCAAAGGGAGACTGAGAGGTAGATCCTGAGATTCAAGTTGAACTCGGCAGAAAGAATGGGTTGGAGGCAAGAAAATAGGTTTAACACATCCTGTACATGTGAGTTTGGAGGGTTGACCACCTAGACAGAAAAAGTCTTCAGTCCTATTTTCACGATAGAATTAGAAAAAGACCGTTTTGTGATTGTCAGAAGTTGGAGGAAAAGCAATGACACAATTAGAATTGATTTACAGTTAATAGGGTTATTAGGTCTATTTATAGGGTCCAAGCAATTTAATACTAGTATGACTACTTCATCTAATATTAAGACGTGCTTACAAGGTATCAGCCAACATACATGTTATAATATTCTGCTACTGAGAAGACTCCACTCAGAGGCATGAAAGCCCAAGAATATCCTGCTTCGTAAATTCATGAAGGGCTGAAAAATGTATTTTCCAAGAGTTGTCACCTCACCAAAGCTTTGAACAATGTGTTGGGTTCTGAGGAGTTCAGATGGGAAACTTCTCACCAACCGTCTTGAACTTTAAAACAGTGATCACTTGATGATCATTTTATCATCAGCATTTCTAGGGTGATGAGAGATTTGTCTGTCACATAGAAAACCAAATTATGTAATGAAGAATTCAGTGAGGCCACGGGACCCTCTGGTGCCTCTCAGAACCATGAGACAAGGAGGGTGAAAGGGTGTAGGTACGTCCCTTCCCTTGCCCAGTTCCCCTGCTGGAATGATCTCTTGGTTTGTTTCACTTGCCTGTACTAGTAGTATGTACTCTCCATATTGCCCAATCTAATTGCCCATTATCAGTCCACATCATATTCTGTCAGCAGCATTTGACAGAACCAATCGCTCCCTTTGACTTGAAACACTTTTTTCTACTGGCCTGGGCAGCCCTCTCTTCTAATTGTTTATTTTTCTCACTGGTTGTACTTTCCTAGCCTCCTTTGTGGTCTCTTCAGGTCCTCAACATCTATCAGTTAGAAGACCCAAGGATTAAGTAAAGACCTCTCCTCTGTTGTAGCTAATCACTGCTGAGATAACTGCATTCAGGGACATGATTTCAAATACTATTTATCTTCCAGGAACTTCCAAAGTCATATCTCAAGCCTCGACTCCTCCCTGAACTCAGATAATAGACATCTTTTTACTTGGCACAACTACTTAGATGTTGGACAGGTATTTCAAACTAACATTCTCCAAAACATGGCCCTGATGTCTACACCCCTCAAAAAACTTCTAGTAGTTTCCCCAGCTTAGTTAATGGTAAGCTCCTCTTTCTGTTGCTCAAAACCAAGTAGTTATCCTTAACACTTTCTCTTATATCCCATGTCTGATTGATCAGCAAATCCTGTTGGCTCCACATTCAAAATCAGTCTAGAATCTGACCACTGCTTCCCACCTCCACTACCTTGATTCTAGCTGGCATGATCTCTCCTCCAGGTTACTACTAGCTTTCAACTGGTCATTCTGCTTCCATACTTGCTCTTATGATACTGATCTAGTCTCAGGACAGTGGTTGGAGTGACACTGCTGAGATGTAATTCACATTCCTTCTGCCAAAATCTTCCAGTGGCTTCTCATCTCCATCAAGGTAAAAGCTAGAGCTGTGTGGTGGCCCTGAAGGCCCTGTGTGATCATCCTTGTCCCACCAACTCTCTAATCTAATCTAATCTCCTACTGCTGCCCTCCCCACTCACCTGACCGTCATCACAGTGGTTCCTTGATGTTCATTGGACACACCAGTCCCCTTCCCTGCTCAGGGCCTTTGCTTCTACTGCACATCCTGCCCTGGAGAGCTCTTCTCCCAAATGACTTAATGGCTTGCTTTTCCATTCTTTCAAGGTCTCTGCTCAAATGTCGCCTTTCCTGCAAGTACGTCCTTGGCCACCCTAAAAGATAGCCATCTGTCTTAGCCAGGTTTCACTATGTGCAGAGTGAATAATGGCAAATAATAACACAATCCCCTGTATGTATCTTACTGCTACTCCCCTTCCCATCTCTCTGAGTCCCCCTGGCTCGCTCAATTATCTCCAGTGACTGGTTTGTCTTACTTACTATGTGACGTAATATATATTTACTTGCTTATTTACTGTCCGTCTCCCTACACTGAAATGTAAGCTCCACAAGTGCAAAGGAACTTTGTTGACTGTGTTCACTGCTATATTCCGGTTGCCTAGACTATCACCTGGCACAGAGAAAGTCTTCAATGAATATTCACAGAACTAATGAATATATAAATAGAAAGCAGATAATGGTAGATTAGGATGTGCATACAGGATGGCCTTGTGAATTTAGGAGGGTTAGATGGAAATTGATGTCTTTAAGAGAAGAAGTTCACGAGTGCAGTGATGGTGTCTCTCTCCTTGGAGAACTCGTAGCCAAGAGGTTAAATGCTGCATGTCCACAGTCAGTTTGGACTTGTGTTTAACTGGCTTGCCACTTAGCAGCTGTTTGTCTTTAGACAAGATATTTAACCTTGCTAAATCTCAGTTTTTCTCAGCTGTAAACCAGGGATAGTAATAGAACCCACTTTGGGATTATTATGAAGAAAAATATGTTTAAAAAGTTTAGCATGGTACCTGGACATAATAAGTGCTCAATAAACATTGCAGTTATTATTTTTGTTGTACAAAATAACATGTTAACTGGGTACCTAAAACATCACCAGTGGTGAGCTTGAGAATTGGGATTGTGTATGATTTTTATTTTCTTCTTTCGGCTTGTATTTTCATATATATATTTTTTACAATGAACAAGCATTATTTACTATATGAAAACAGATGAGAATTACTGCTTTTTAAAAAAGAATTAGAGCAATGCAGCTGTGTTTTGCTTGGGTTGGGTCAAGTAGACTGATTTGAATGGGTTTGATGGTCTCTTCAGGTTCCTATGAGCCCTTTTATTCTGCTGTTGCTAAGCCAAAGCGACGGGGGTTGTGGTGAATTTAAGAGCCAGTGTTCTGGGGACAAGAGTGGGAGGAGGAAAGAACAAGAGAAGCTGAGGAAAAGCATTGAGATTATAAAACTAAAGAGGTCCACATGCTAAAGTGAGGAATGTCTCAGGAATGGAAAACCAAACATTATATGTTCCCATTCATAAGTGGGAGCTGAGCTATGAGGATGCAAAGGCGTAAGGATGACACAGTGGACGCTGGGGTCTTGCGGGGAAAGGGTGGGGGGATGAGGGGTAAAAGACTACACGTTGGGTACAGTGTACACTGCTCAGGTGATAGGTGCACCAGAATCTCAGAAATCACCACTAAAGAACTTATTCATGTAAACAAATAGCACCTGTTTCCCCAAACCTATGGAAATAATAAAAAAAAGGTTAATATTTAAAATAATAAAATAAGGAGTTTCTGAGGCTAGGTTTCCATTTCTTGGTTTGGAATGAGTTTAACTTTAGAGGGTCCTATGCTGGGAAAAAAGAAAACATAGATAAATTCCACTTTAGGTTCTAGCATTAAAAAGTTTCATAAAGACGCACAGTCTGAAAATGAGCTCTTGAGGGAACTTGGATTGAGGGTGCTGCAGCTCAAGATCCTCTAGAGCTATGCTGCCCAATAGAGTATGAGCCCATTTAATTTTACATTTTCTAGTTGCCACATTTAAAAAGAGAAAAGATGAAATTAATTTTAATAATGTAGTTTATTTAACCAAATATATCCAATATATGATCACCTCAACATGTAATCAGTATGCAAAAATTATTATGATTTTGATATTAATCCTTCAGAACCAGTGGGTTGCATGCTTACAGCACATCTCATTTCAGGCTTGTCTCCTTCCACCTGCTCACCTGTGGCTCGTGGCCACTGTACAAGCTGGTGCAGCTGTGGACGTTGCAGATCCCCCTCCAGGAATGGAGATTACCAGGAGTCAGCCTAAGTCCTCTCATTTTTCTCTTCTATCTTATCACTATCTCTTCTTGGAGGGCCTCGGATGTGTCTGGCCACTTCCTGCCAGGGCCATTCCCTGATGCTGCCAACCTTTCCCAGAAAAGGAGTGGCTCCTAGAAAAGACAAGGCCTACCGAGAAATGCAGAGGGGCAGGAAGTGAGCCACTTTGAGGGCACTCCTGTGTCACCCTGTGCAGTTGGAGTTGCCGAGGATACTGTGTGTAGGTAGTGGATAGCCAGTCGCCAGCAGAGGCTGGGTTGAGAAACCTCCAAGGTCAGCAGTTGGCATGGGGAGGGCTAGGCAGGGAGAGGTGTGAGCGGGTGACCTTCCTTTGCCTTTCCTACCTTACAGCATTGCTGCCTGCTACTTCTCTCCCCAAGCCCATCCTTCATCCCTACACACATGTAGTAGCACGTGTGTTCCTTTTCTCCTAACTAAAGCAATTCAAGATAAAGAAGTACGTTGATCTTGCCTGGTGGGGCTCAACTAGTACATTTGTCAGCACTGGGGCCGGGGTTTAACTGTGACTAGCTACTTCATTTGTCACGGGGTGTATTTATCTGTGTTTGGAAGATTTAATTTTTCCCTCACGAAGAACTGTATAAATGGGTCTGATGAGCCTTGAGGGCTCTCATTTGCTTTCAGAGTTTCCAGCAAGCTGGGAAGTCTCAGGGCGCGAGTGCCTCTCAGGACTCTGGGCTGCCCATGATGAGGGGGCACTGGCGAAGCAGCATCATCCTCCTGGAGGGCACACATGGCCTTGGGATGCCCAGGTGCTCTCATTCAGGGGGTTTACGTTTGGGAATGTTTAGTTGATTTTTTTTTTTATCTATACTTATGTTAATCTGCATAAGCTTCTGTTTGTATAGCTGGCAAAGTGCTCTCCAGATAAAGAGAAGGGCATAGTTAATATATATGAATAGAAGAGTAACACGGGGGCTGCTTGCTCTGAAGGTGGCCTCTCCATCTAGCCAGCATCCACTCCTCCCTTTCTTATATCATGCCTTTCTTTTACTGGGAGAGTTTCTGTCTAAGTAAGGGCTGATGTTAGTTCCAGCAGTGTGTGTGCCAGGTGGTCGGGGTGGTGGTGTCGAGAGAATGAGAATGAAACAGAGAGAGAGAGAGAGAATGTGAGGCTGTGGTACAGAAAAGGGAGAGGAGTGACAGAGGATGTGTAGGGGAAGGCAAGGGAAAGAAGGGAAAGAAGATTTTTTTGTGTGTTCGTTTTTTGAGATGGAGTGTCACTGTGTTGCCCAGGCTGGAGTGCAGTGGCGCGATCTTGGCTCACTGCAACTTCCGCCTCCCGGGTTCTAGTGATTCTCCTGCCTCGGCTTCCCAAGTAGCTGGGACTACAGGCACGTACCACCACACCTGGCTAACTTTGTATTTTTAATAGAGATGGTAAGGGCTGATGTTAGTTCCAGCAGTGTAAGAGTGGAGAGAGACGTACCTCTGACATCGGAGGCCCCTTTGGCTTCCATATCCCATGACTGCAGAGACAGAATGGTTTGGGAGAAAGAGCTTGAGCTGTCTACTCTCTGTAACTAGACAATTTCTAAACTTTTTCTGGCCTCACTTGGGCTGATAATTTCTAGCTCGGAATTTTAAGGTTGAGTTAATTTGTATAAGGAGGTGGTCAGGAAGGCCTTGGTAAAATACAGAGGGATGGGTTTTAATTTTCATTTTTCTTGTTGGCTTGGTTGTCTATTTCCTTAATCCTGAGACTTTTAGGCTGAAGCTGGCTCAAACTGGCTTGCCAAAGCTAATGGAGCTCATCTATGTCTGACTTTACTCAGTCATGTCTCCTTGGTAGCCTGAAATTGGCCATGGTGGGAGTGTTTATACCAAGGAAATTGGCTCACGCCTGTAATCCCAGCATTTTGGGAGGCCTAAGTGGGCAGATCACATGAAGTCATGAGTTTGAGACCCTCCTGGCCAACATGGTGAAACGCCTACTCTACTATAATAAAAATACAAAAATTAGCCAGGCATGGTGTTGTGTGCCTGTAGTCCCAGCTACTTGGGAGGTTGAGTCAGAAAAATCTCTTGAACCTGGGAGGCAGAGGTTGCAGTGAGCTGAGATCACACCATAGCGCTCCAGCCTGGGTGACAGAGTGAGACTCTGTCAAAATAAAAAAAAAAAAGAAAAAAAGGAAATTGACAAATGTTGTAAATCAAGACTTCTTTCCCCCCTGAAAATTCAGTTGGGGAACATTACCAGCACTCCACTGAGCTTGATCTTCTATTTTATTTAAGTTTATTCTGATTTCTCCGGATTTTGAGAATATTATACACTATGTAGCACCTGTTTATTTTGTGCTCACTGCATAAGTACTATGGATAGCATTGCCAGATAAAATACAGGATGTCTAGTTAATTTTTAGATAAACAGTGAATAATGTTTTAGTGTCAGTGTTTCCCATGCAGTATTTTGGATGTATTCATACAAAAAATGTATTGTTTATCTGAAATGGAAACTTACCAGGGATGTCTTGCATTTTCATTTGTGGAATCTACCTTAGCTATGGAGAATCTAGACTTATAAGATACAGTTCCTGCCTGGAGATGCTTATGGTATAGTAGAGAGTACCGACCTTATGAAATTTGAAATGAGAAGGTAAACTGGGAACTTGGTACACTAAGATCCTCATCTACATCATCATGTACCCTTTATTCAATGTTTACTGAACAACTATTCTTTGTTGGGCACTATTCTAGGTTCTGGTGATTCCGCAGTAGACAAGGCACAGACTCTTCTCACAGAGCCTTTCTCTGGTTTGAGAGACACAGATAATAAATAAGATAAAAAAACAAAAGACTTAGGATATTAGTGGTAAGCACTGTGGAGAAAAATGAAGCAGGGAAGGGACCTGTGGCAGGTAAGGGAACAAGCCTTTCTTAAAAACAATGTTCAGGTGGGCGCGGTGGCTCACGTCTGTAATCCCAGCACTTTGGGAGACTGAGGTGGGTCGATCACTTGAGGTCAGGAGTTCCAGACCAGCCTGGCCAACATGGTGGAACTCTGTACTAAAAATACAAAAACTAGACAGGTGTGTAATCTGAAGTGGCTGTAATCCGTGCCTGTAATCCGAAGTGCTCGGGAGGCTGAGGCAGGAGAATTGCTTGAACCCAGGAGGTAGAGGTTGCAGTGAACTGAGATCACGCCACTGCCTCTAGCCTCGGCAACAGAGTGAGACTCTGTCTCAAAAACAGAAAACCACCACCACAACAACAACAACAAAAAAAAAACAAAAAACTGTTCTAGGAGGAGGGGACAGCCAGTGCAAAAGCCCTTCACTGAGTGTTGGCCACGTACCAGGCACGGTGCATGCTAAGTGCTTCATTTCCACAAGCTCATTTCATTCACACAGTAGCCCTGTGTGGTAGATATTGGTCTCATTTCCCTTTGCATGTGAGTAAACCACAGACATGGGAGGTCAAATCTCTTGCACATCTACTCAGGGATGGAGCCTGCTCTATCACCAAAAGCGAGCTCTCAAGCCCCTGCCATTTTCTTTCCCACTGAGACTAGTTTTAAAAGAGGCACTTCTGGATTCTCTCTCCTCTCAATCTCACCTGGCTCTGGCAGATGGCAGGCCTCAATGAGGCCTGTGTGCAGTGTGGCACCCGGCCTGCCCGGGAGGATAGCATCTTCCTTGCATTGTGGGCCTGTGGAGCATGCCTTCCTCCGCCCAGGAAGCCGGGTGGCCGGGCTTGGAGCTGTTCTCCCAGGCGCTGGGCAGGGGGGTGGTGGTGGTGGTGGGGGTGGTCACCCCGAGGTCCTATAGACGCTGACCTTGCACCTAAAAAGGATGCATTGTTTTCAAACACAACTTCCTATTCCTGCCAGATAAACCACTACATTAACAATGCGTCCAGGTTGTAAAATGTTGGCCAGGGTTTCGTTTTTAGCTTTTTGTCAACAGATTGGCATTTTCCTCTCCATTCAGCAGGGCTCGGCTCTCCTTTCAGGGCTGGGCACTGGCCCCTGGGTACTCAGAGACACACACACACTCAGGCTTGGTTCAGCCTTGCAGCGTTGATAAGGGTGTTATTATTAGACGTGGCCTCTGGAATCCCGGAGTTCATTCCCAAACAAACGGCTCTTCTGGGTGAAATGAAAAAGCAGCTCCAGTTATCGCAGCAGCGGCACGGATCCATTACCTCCAGGGCCTGCGAGTGCAGACCACCCCTGACAGTTATCCCCGGAACCCTGGCTTGGAACCTGGGACAGGACAAAGTGCATCTATCTGCCCCTCCCTGCCAGCCAGTCCCATCTCCAAACTCACTCTCTGGGATGCCCCCATCAGGAGGAGCACTGACACGGGGTTAATTTCCCCCTGGGCCAGGGGTCCCCCACCTTGCTTTTGCTCCATGCCATTTCCTGTCCCCTCCCCAACCCTGTATCCCCCATATCTCCTTATTCCTCTTCCCCAGTTTCAAAGCTGAGCTCAGGACTTACCACACCCAGGGTGTCCTCTGTACTGCATATGGCCCTGAGCACTGACTTTGCAAAAATTGATTGCCTCTTATTTGTCATTTTCTTCCTAAGGGTGCTTTAAGATTTGTATGTTTTTATCACAAAATAAGTGCCCTCAAGTATTTTTATGTGGCTCCCCAGCCAGATGGTAAGCAGGGAATCTGATGCCTGTGGTGCCTAATAATAACAGTGTAAACTCCTTGGGGGCAGAAAAAGTGTCTCTTTTTCCCTGGTTGAGGTATAAGATATTTGCAGTCAAATACAAAATTTGCACTAATCTTAGGCATGTGGCTCAATGTGTATTTACACATACACATGCATACATACGAACGTCTATTTGCTAACCAACACCCACCATCAGGATTCAGAACCTTTCTAGCTTCCTCCAGCGTCTTTGCAGTCAGTGTGTAGTCTGCCCCAAGATAACTGTTTTGACTTCTATGAGATGTCTTAAATGTCTCTTCATGCCACATGGCAAAGGCTTAATAAACTTCTTTTAAATTAAAAATATTATGCTGCAAAGCACTGTACTCAGTTGATGGGATGAGGTCTGCTATTGGCTCTTGGGGAACGAGTTAATCGAGTTAGCCTGGGGTTGTAATTCAGTAGCTCTGCCCTGTGCTGGATTTAAACACAGTGGAAACCAAGTTAAGGGCAGTGCCGTTCTGTATATCAGTATGCCCACTGAGCCAAGGAGACCCATTTATTTTTAATTGAATTAAATTGCCCACAAAATGAAAGTAACATACTTTCATTCATATTTAATTACATACAGTGTTAAACAATGATCACAAAACTTTGCAGCTTTTTTTTTGTCTTTGCTTTTTTTTTTAATTACTTTGTTAAACAAAATACTCTTATTAGCTGTTTTATTCTTGGAATTTTAAAGGCCCTGCTCTTTTACCACTCAAGAAGTGCTTAATTGGCAGGACTCAGCTGAGTGAGGTGGTAGGTTGGCTGTGATACTGGCCACAGGCATTGTGTATGTGTATTGTATTTGTGTGTGTGTGTGTGTGTGTGTGCGCGCACACATGTGTGCTAGCTTCAATCACCGTGTTAAAAAGAGGTATTGGGCCGGGTGCGGTGGCTCATGCCTATAATTCCAGCACTTTGGGAGGCCGAGGCGGGTGGATCACTAGGTCAAGAGGTCGAGACCATCCTGGTCAACATGGTGAAACCCCGTCTCTACTAAAAATACAAAAATTAGCTGGGCATGGTGGCACAGCCTGTAGCCCCAGCTACTTGGGAGGCTGAGGTAGGAGAGTTGCTTGAACCCAGGAGGCGGAGGTTGCGGTGAGCCGAGATCGCGCCATTGCACTCCAGCCTGGATAACAAGAGCGAAACTCCGTCTCAAAGAAAAAAAAAAAGAGATATTAGTGGGAACAATTAGGTCTTCTAGCAAATAAAACACACATGCTAGTTATCCTGCTGTCTACTAGCCATGCCTACTTCTCCAAAAGATTCTGTATATGCTGAGAAAAGACATACCTTTTTGCAGGAGGTCATCCCCAAGGAAAGAGAGTTCTGTTTTGTATAACAGCTTATTTTTGTATTTTATCCAGTTTTTCTCATGTCATAAGCAGTGATTCTCAAACTTTAGAGTATCTAAGAATACTTGAGGTGCTTGTTAAAATAAAGATTCCTTGGTCACATGGCCAGAAACTTTAATTCAGTAGGGGCTAGAGAATCTGCATCTTGCAGTGTCCAGTGTGTTGATTTTGGTACAGGGATTGGAAGGCCACACTTTGAGAACTGTCATTGTGAATAACAGAACATAGGACAGTATTGAAGAGATCATCTAGCCTTATTTTTAGCAGTGGAATGTTTTTCAAGCTAAATCATATACAGAACTCCCACAGATGAAACAAATGAAAGGATTGTTGCTGTGCTTAAAGTGATGATGAGGTCCCATAGCTTCCCTTTTCCCCTTTGTCTCTCCATAGTCTCTTCTTGGGGGTTAGAGTCACAGAGCTAAAGCACTTGGACCCGCAGTTTGAAAACTCCTGGACTCATGTTATTAGTAAATAAATATGAAGGTTTTAGTTGGGTAAACTGATAGCATCATACAGGAACTAAGTTGTATCCAAAGACAAAATAGCTTCCTGGAGAACTAGTGCAGAATCCGTCATAAGAGGGATTCTGTAATTTTTGTTGAATGAATGACATCTTAGATGTGGTCTTGGATGTCATTGGCTGCTGCTTGACAGGGTTATTCATTTGTTCATTCTACATAAATTGCTGAATGACCGTAATGCAAGGAACATTAGTGTAGGCACTGGGAATACAGCAGCAGTGAAGAAGACAGACAAAGTCATTGTCCTTTCACAACTTGTGAGTAGCAGTGAGACAGAGATGATAGGTAAGAAAGTAAACACATAAAGGCTATGGAGGACTTGATAGAGTCATGTATTAGTCAGGGAAGTTCTCCCAGAAGAGGCGATATTTGAGCTCAGACCTGTATGATAAGAGGCCCCCCCTCCCGGAAGGAACTGAGGGAAGGGGAAGGGGATTTTGTTCAAAAATGTCTAAACTCTGAGGTATGAAGAAAAGAGAGAAGACAGAATAGCTGTGGCATAGCAGGCAAATGGCATGAGATGTGGGCAGAGAGGCTGGCAGGGCTACATTAAGCTCCAAAGGCAGGAGTTTGATGTAGACGCCATTCTAACTTTGTCGATGTCATTGGACTAGTGATTACGACAGGCTGTGTGTTTTACTTTTTCTTTCTTTTTTTTTAGAGGCAGAGTCTCACTCTGTCACCTAGGCTGGAGTGCAGTAGCACTATCATAGCTTACTGCTGGGCTTAACCAAGCCTCCCAACTCAGCCTCCTGAGTAGCGAAGACTACCAGAGTGAGCTGCCATGCCCAGGTAATTTTTTATCTTTGTAGAGTTGGAGTTTCCCTATGTTGACCAGGCTGGTCTCAAACTCCTAGCCTCCAGCAGTCCTTCAACCTTGTCTTCACAAGGCACTGAAGTTACAAGCATGAGCCGCTGTTCCTGGTCAGTATTTTCCAATGATGGATGCAACACTATCTCCTGTCTCCCATTTTCTTCTGCAATGTGATGTTGCTTCTCTCCCCATCAGATGAGTGGAGTTTATTTTTCTACCCTCTTGAATGCAGGTGGGATCTGTGACTGCTTTGACCAATGGAATACAACAGAAGTGATGCTATGCCAGTTTCAGACATAGCTGCTAACTGACCTGGAAACATCTGTCTTCTACTTATTGGACTGTTCACTCTTGGGATTCTCCCACTTAGAACTCAGCCATTGTATTGTGAGGAGCCCTAGCTACATGAAGGAACTGTGTGTGGGTGCTCTGAACTTCCACTCGTCAAATGCCATTCAGGAGGGGAGTCACTGGGGTTTGCAGCCCCAATGAACCTTGAAATGGCTGCAGCCGAGCCAACACCTGACTGCAAGTGCAACGAGAAAGCCTAGGCAACAACCGTCCAGCAGAGCCCAGTCAGCCCTCAGAACTGGGAAAAATAGTAACAAATTATTGTTTCAAGCCATTATAATTTGAAGTGGATGCTTATTCAGGAATAGATATACAGACCAATGAGTATTCAACACTGAGATGTCCCAAAAATGTGAATCTGAGCTGCTAGTATAGCTCTCTTTCTCCCTCTATCAGGTTGCCGTAAGCCTCTTAGTGAAGAACTCCTGAGCCAATGAGAAGCTAAGAAGGGCTTTTAAGACAACTCATTTTCAAAATCTAAGTAGTTTTCACTTTGATGTGAATAACTTCTTGCCCCAAGAATTTTAGTAATTTTAGTATTCTTTTCTTTGATTACACGCTGCTTTTTTGTTTTTTCTGGGAGCTTAAGTATCACAGAGAAATGAGAGATTTAGTTCAGAAAACCCTTCCAAAAGAGAATTTTTCTTGTACAGAGAAGATTATTTTAGATTAGCCATATAGGGCTTACTAGGAAAACCCTGGGCTTTGAATTTAGAAAGAGAAGAGGTTGATTTCCGGTTCTGCTATTTCTACTCGTTGTTTATTTTGGGTCAAATAACTTAAACTTTCTGAGTCTGTCTCCTTATCTGTAAATTGGGAGGATAATACTGAATAATGGTAGATCAAAGACTAAATGAGATATTTGCAGAATGCCCGGTACACAGAATGAACGTGGAAAATGTTATTTCCATCCTACTCTCCTCTACTCTTTTCCTTCTTTGGTTTTCCCCACTTCCCCTTCCTGTTTCTCTTTATCCCTCTCTGATAAGAATGCAGAGCTTTAGAGTACAAAAAAGAAAAAACTGGGGGGAGGCTGGATAAATGAGAAAGCTGCAAACAAAGCCTGGAATCCTACAAGCATGACGTGTGGCTTAGTCATAGAGGATGGAAGGAGCACAAAGGTCCCCCTCAGAAGTCCTTGGAGGCTTATGATTCTCCCTTTGCTGGGTGATTCATGATCTTGTGGCTATTTCAGGTTATTGTTAATTTGCCTTTTAGTTTACAAAGCACTTTCACATACTTTATTGCATTTGATCTTCACAATAACTGCAGGTCAGTTATTATTTTCTTCATTTTATAGATGAGCCAAGTGAAACTGACAATCGTTAAGAAATGTGCCCATAAACAGAGAGGAAGAGGCAGAGCCTTCACTTGAACCCAGATGGTCTTGCTCTCTTAGTACAGTTTCCACTATTCTCATACTGTCTCCTGAAAAGAATTCTCAAGTTGGTAACACAATAATAGCTCACTCATCAAGAGATGTCTGTTATGGAACTTTTAAAAAGGCATTTCTGGGAATAGAAAAATAAGTAAAAATCATAGCCCTTGCTTTTGGAATTCTGCCATTTCGGATAGAGATGATAAAAGAGATTTCTGATCAATCTTTTCTATTTTTCTAGCTCTCTCCCTTAAGTACTGTGATGCCTATAATTCCAGTTATCCTACCAGGATGTCCTTTGAACCTAGCACTATTTTAATGTTATGCACTTGACTTATGTCCTTGTTTCTCTTTTTCCCTAGTTGAGATTCTAAGGTCCATCATTAAAGTAATTCCCCTATATAACATTATAACTCTCTTGCCCCTTCCCTCCTCATCAAACTTGTCTGGAAAAACCCCAGCCCTGAATAAATCTAACCCTTAGTCTTCAGGGAACCTGCACCTTCTGAGCTCCACATGGCTGGAGAAAAATATTCCATTATGGTGGGTGGCCTCAGTTTTAAATCAGATGACTAACTTCAACTTTGCTTTCAGTGTTAGCTGGCACCTCTACTCTTATTCCCTAGTCCATTCACTTTCTCTCTTGCCTAGACAACTATTTCACACCCTCTTCTCTTTCCTCAAATATTCAATATCTCCCCTCCCATCCATGCTCAGAAGGGAAATTCCGTAAACATTATAATCCCATCTACCCACCTCTGTGCCTTTGTGCTACGTGCCCCACCTTTGATGGACAGGTTCCTAGTTAAGGAAAACCCCTTCACATTTGCTGCTAGATACTACAAGCAGCCTTGAGTCTTGCTACTCAAGGACATCACTCTGCATTATCGACTTCTTCCTTTCTAACACCTCATCCTTGTTAGCACACAACCATTGCTATTTTTTCCCAACTTAAAAAAAATTCCTGCCTTTAGCTCTTATTGCCCTTTAGCTTCTTACGTTTCTCTGGTCTTCTTTTTTTTTTTTTTTTTTTTTTGAGAAAAAGTCTCACGCTATAGCCCGGCTGGGGTGCAGTGGCGCGATCCCGGCTCACTGCGACTTCCGTTTTCCGGTTTCAAGCAATTCTCCTGCCTCAGCCTCCCGAGTGGCTGGGACTACAGACACGCACCACCACGCCCGGCTAATTTTTTGTACTTTTAGTAGAGACGGAGTTTCACCATGTTTGCCAGGATGGTCTCGATCTCTTGACCTCGTGATCCGCCCGTCTTGGCCTCCCAAAGTGCTGGGATTACAGGCTTGAGCCACCGTGCCCGGCCTGATTTTATTTTCTTAATAAATATGAGACTATTCATTTTATCTATTTCTTCGTATGAGTTGTATTAGTTCATTTTCATGCTGCTAATGAAGATAGACCCAAGACTGGGCAATATACAAAAGAAAGAGGTTTAGTGGACTTACAATTCCATCTGGCTGAGGAGACCTCACCCTCATAGTAGAAGGTGAAAGACATGTCTCACATGGCAGCAGACAAGACAAGACAGCTTGTGCAGGGAAACCCCCATTTTAAAAACCATCAGATCTCATGAGACTTATTCACTGTCATGAGAACAGCACAGGAAAGACCTGCCCCACCCCCACCACAATTTAATCACTACCCACTGGGTACCACCCACAACATGTGGGAATTCAAGATGCGATTTTGGTGGGGACACAGTCAAACCATATCAGATTGATTAATAGTTTATGGTTTCAAAGAAATAATTAAATTTGTGATTGCAGAGTTTTTTATAGTATTCTTTTATTATTTAGTGTTCATGGGATCAGATGATCTCACTTTCATTTCTGGTATATTTTGTCTGTTTCTTTTGAAGTTTATCCTGCTCAATGTTCTCTGAATTTGCTGTATCTTGGTGTTTGTCATTAATTTTGGAAAGTCTTGGGCATTACTTTAAATTATTTCTTGTGCATTATTATCTATTTCTCCTATTTTTGGTATTTCTATTATGTGTATGTTACATTTATTGATATTTTTTCATAATTCCTGGATGTTCTGTTTTTGTTCTCGTTTTTTGCTTTACTTCACTCTTCTTTCTATTTGCATTTCTAATTGAGACATTTCTATTGATCTATCTATACACCATTGATTCGTTCCTCACTGTATTGAATCAAGTGATGTTTATCAAAGACAATCTTCATTGCTGTTAGTGTTTTTCATTTATATCAGTTAAAAAATCTTTGAGTGCCCAGCTCTCTGCTAAAAATATTCACCTGTTTTTGAATATTTTCTCTGTTTTCATACAGTCTTTAACATATTAATCACAGTTACTTTATTCACTGTCTGATTATTCCAGCATCTATGTACAATTTTGAATCCGATTGTGACTATTGTTTTGAGTCTTCAGATGGTGTTTTTATTTGTTGTTGTTATCCTTTAATGTTTTATACTTTTTGTGTTGTGGCAAGCAGTAGAAACTGAGTTAAATAGGTCTTAAGTGTGAAGATTTATATTAATCAGGCTAGGAATTCAGCTCTTCCTAATATTTTTTGTACTTTTAGGTATCAGGGGCTCCAAATTCTTCTAGTGTCCTTGTTTTTGTCTTTGGGCTGAATTTAGGCTTAAGTTTTTTTCTTCTTAAATTTTTATATTAAATTGTTATGGGTACATGAAACTTGTATATATTTATAGGTTTGGTGCAATGTTTTGATATAGATACACAATGTGTAATGATCTACACCTTACAGAATGTACTACAATTCACTCTCATTACACTTGAACCCTGTGTGGTAGTAAAATAATGAAGGTGGGGAAAACTATTATGGACTCCTGATTAAATCTCAATGTTTTATTCGGACTGTGCCTCAAAGCTGTGATTTTCACAAGTGTTTATGCAGTGGTATATTTCTATTTCCTTTCCTACATGCTATATTTGCAAACAATTTCTTTAAAACTGTGCTCCTTTTATTATTATGGCTCTTAAGTATGTTTTTATTTTTGTTTTCCCATAGGTGAGAAAGATGGACTAGAGGACGATGGTGCTAGGACAAGTTTCGTTTCTCCAGGTGGAATTAGATTCACAATTGCCCTCTGGCGAGTTCCTTTTCCCCACACAGTAGGCCTTTGCCATAAAGATTATGCCAGGCTTGATTTACAGTGATCATTTGCTTGTTCCCCTTTACCTCTCCTGCTGCCAGAGCCGAAAGGCAATATTCCTTGGAACATTACCATCCCATGTGACAACAAGGGAACTCAATCAATAGGTTTAATGTCATGGATGCTAGCATGGAAAATTTTATGCCTGTGTGGCACCATTTCCTGTGAATACTCAATGGGAGCATATGCCTGATCTCCACTTCTAATAAGATCCTAAAAAGATTGAAAAGGAAGAGTAGGCTGCTGATCAAAAGGCTGTGACACAAGAGCAAATTTAGGGTGAATGGACTGCTCTAGTCCCTGAATTCATTGCTACTTAGCCTGAGGTTGCATACTGCCCTGAAGGTGTACAAGTGACCTATATGCTTATTCACCAGTTTCCCACTGAAGATTGGACCGCTCAGCCTTTCATAGAAGATTTGTCTGCAGCTCCCACTGCTCAGGACACTAAATGGATAGGAACAACAACTGAGTGGTCTTAAGCTGTTCTTCCACAGGCTCTTAAACAACATGAAAATAAGGTTAACGGAAAAATAAACATCAGTTTCTATTAAAAAAATCATTTTGTACATTTTTATCATAGAATTATTATATAAAATATTAAAGCAACTCTTTCAAGTTGGAGGATAACATTTGAATGTAATAAAATCATGTGAAAAATACAAATATAACTTGCATCAATATGACAAGCAGACAAAATCATTTCCATTGAAATTTTTAACTCAGTTATATTTAAGGCTTTCAGTTTCATTTTTCTGTCTTCAAAATACTGGCAAGTATGCAAATATCTATTCTGAGGACTTTCAGGACTCAGTAGCATTATTAACATACTTGCATTTTCAAGGTGTACATGTTTTGCAGGTCTCTATCTCAAATAAATAAATAAATAGCATAATGAAACGCTTTGGAGTTTTAGTTTAAGAATCTCTGAAAACTGATTCAGAGTCCTTAAAATAATACTGAGTGTTATTCTGTTCTTCCCAAAATCTTTATCCCATAAATAAATTTTCCCTTATAAAGTGTTCACATAAAGAGATGAACTTTTTAAAGTTAATATAGCTATGATAAATATACATTAATTTTAAAATGACTATTTATGTTTAACTGATATCAAGAGAATTATGCCCTAATATATTAATGATATGATTTATTTAAGAGAGATTTCTGAAATTACTGTTAAGAGATAAATGTAATATGCTTATTTTACCAACTCTGCCAATTAATTTTCAAAGTGGTACAGTAATTCACAAAGTTCTAGTAACAAATCAGAGTTTCCATATTTCTATACCTTACCAGAGTATTTTTAAAAAATTCCTTCATATTGTGTGTTAGCATATTTTAAAATATTGTATGTGAACATCTAAATTCTAATGATATTGAACATGTTACTTGATTCATTGGCCAGCTGCATTTCAACATTTGTGAATGACCTATGTATCATTTACAAATTTTTATTTGGTTTATTTTTATTAAATAAGTGAAATTATTAAAACAAAGAATAAACCATAGTTTTACTATATTTACTACATACAAATACAAATACTTCTGCCCTTCCTACCATTTGCATTCTTATATTTTTTGATATTAATAAAATTTTATTAATGCTTTTTATTATACTTAATAATTGCTGGAATTTCTATTTATCTTTCTTTGAATTTATACAAATAACTTTAAAAAATTCCTTCTTACTAGCTTCATCAATAGTAGCACATGCCACCCTAGTATATTTTTATTGTTGTTTTTCAAATTTTGTTGTTTCTATATCCATTTTAAACATTGTTGTTCTCAGAAGCTGGTGTCAGAATTGTGCTGATTTACCTTAAAAGACAGTTACAAGAGACAAGAAACGACATTGTATAGATTCAATACAGCAAGAAGATCCAGCAATAATACACATTTATGGACATAGTAACAGATAATCAAAACATATGGAGCAAAAATCAACAGAATTTAATAATGAGAGCCTATTTTCTACAATAATAGTTGATGAGTTCACTACTGCATGTTTTATAATGGATAAAAACAATCAGACAAAAATAAGTAAGGAAAGAGACAATGTGAACAATAAACCAACTAGACCTAACAAATATACAGAGCACTTAACCCAACAACAGCAAAAAATATTTTTTTGTCTACCTACCTTTGAAATTCTCCAGAATATACTATATGCTAGGCCACAAAACAAGCATTACTAGATTTTAAATATATATATAGTATATAAAATATCTTCTCAAATCACAATGGAATGAAGTTAAAAATCAATACCAGAAGGAACACTGAAAAATCTACAAATATTTAGAAACTGAACAACAGTCTTTTTTTTTTTTTTTTTTTTTTTTTGGAGAAAGGATATCACTATCATCAAGGCTGAAGTGTGGTTGCCTAATTACAGCTCACTGCAGTGCTGACCTCCTTGGCTCAAGGGATCCTCCCACCTCAGCCTCTTGAGTAGCTGAGACTATAGGCATACGCCACCGGGCTCAGCTACTTATTTACTCATTTATTCAGGTAGAGACAGGTTCTCACTATGTTACCCAGGCTGATCTCGAACTTTGGGGCTCAAGAAATCCTCCCTCTTTGGCCTCCCAATTGCTGAGATTACAGGTATGAGTCACCACACTCCACCTGAACAACACTGTAATAAATAGCCAATGGGTCAAAGAATAAA
>CAUYLZ010064215.1:0-28587 GCA_963573645.1 Pithecia hirsuta
CGTGCCTGTAGTCCCAGCTACTCGGGAGGCTGAGGCAGGAGAATTGCTTGAAACCGGAAAACGGAAGTTGCAGTGAGCCGGGATCGCGCCACTGCACTCCAGCCTGGCGATAGAGCGAGACTCTGTCTCAAAAAAATAAAATAAATAAAATAAATAAAAATCAAATTGCAATATAGTACAGCGAGATTGATATCATTTATACAAAGTTCAAAACCTATAAAACTAAACAAGATTGTTTGAAGACTACACATTGGTGGTCATCAAACCAAGTTGAAGGAAGAGGCATGCACAGTGCACACAGAAGAGGCTGGGAGGTGACAGGGGGGTAGGACTACTCCTCCTTAAGCTGGATGGTGGGTGTTTGCTTCACTATGCCATAGCTCTGATCTGTGTTATTGTGTACTTACGTATTATTAATAAAGGGGAAAGTGGAGGTCTCAGATGATCTCCCACTTTTTTTTTTTTTAAGAGAGTCTCACTCTGTCACCCAGGCTGGAATGCAGTGGCATGATCTTGGCTCATTGCAACCTCTGACTCCAGGTTCAAGTGATTCTCCTGCCCCAACTTCCCCAGTAGCTGGAATTACAGGTGCCCACCACCATGCCTGGCTAATTTTTGTATTTTTAGTAGAGACGGGGTTTCACCATGTTGGCCAGGCTGGTCTTGAACTCCTAACTTCAGGTAATCCACCTGCCTTGGCTTCCCTGAGTGCTGGGATTACAGGCGTGAGCCTCTGTGCCCAGCCTTCAGATGACCCCTTAAGCTGATGGCACTGGCAGTGCCCTGAGCCATGGCACACAAAGGAAGCAGCAGGAGTTTACAGCAGCTCTCTGCACCCCAGGGATGCTTCTCAGGGGTCTGGTTTGCATCTGGACCCCAGCTGTCTCTTATTACCTTCAGGATGTCTTGAAATTAGCTCAGACATCCCATAGCAAAATTCATTTTAATTCACTTCATTTCAGCTCCGTTGTAGGAGGCTGCCCTGAAAGCAAACAGCCAATGCCCTCCCAACAAATGCACACACAGATGCACCCCTGAAAGAAGTGGAAAGTGGGAGACCAGTGTTCAAATGAGCTGCAAGTCCCAGCTACCAGATCAAATAACCAGGGGCCATCCAAACAGCCACCACAGAAACTTCCACTGAAGCACCAGGGGAGCCGGAAAGCACAGGGTCACGCATGCTCAGGCTATGCATCTGCAGCCTGGGCCTCAGGAGGGCTCCTGAGCAGGAAACTGGGGATGGATGCCTGTGGAGGAGGGAGGGAAGTTAGGGCACATGGCTTCTCCTTTCACAGTGCTGGGCTTAAGTCAGTGGAAATGCATTTCTGGACTTCAGTTTATGCCTCAATAAAAGTTTAATTTATTGTCTAGTAATTTTTTTTTTTTTTACAAGTCATCCTGGGCCTTGGGGAGCTGCCCAGCCAATTTCCGTCCTAAGCAACTGCCTTTGGACAAGGCTGAGTCAGGGCCCAGGGCACACTCCTCCCCTGCTACAGGCCAGGGGACCAGAGGGTTCTCTGGTGCAGACGCAGCCCCTCGAGGCTCACCCAGGCCCTTGCAATTGCACCTGCTGTCTTGGCATGGATGCTGCGAGAGTCTAGCAGCCCTGCTGACAAGGCAGCTCAGAGCCCAGGACCCAGTAGGCACAGGAGGTGGTCTGTGGTAAAAATGGTGATCTTTGAGGTTGGGCGGTAGTCTGTGGTGAGGGTGAGACAGTCTCTGGTGAAGGTGATGGCCTGTGGTGACGGTATAGTCTGTGGTGAGAGTGGTAATCTGTGGTGAGGGTGATGGTCTGTGGTGAGGGTGATGGTCTTTGGGGTATGAGTGTTGGTCTGTGGTGAGGGTGTTGGTCTGCGGCGAGGGTGATGGTCTTTGGGGTATGGGTGATGGTCTGTGGTGAGGGTGGTGGTCTGTGGTATGGGCGGTAGTCTTCTGGGAATGGGTGGTAGTCTGTGGTGAGGGTGGTAGTCTTTAGAGTGTGGGTGATGGTCTGTGGCATTGGTGATGGTGTGTGGTGTGGGTGGTGGTCTTTGGGGTATGGGTGATGGTCTGTGGTGAGGGTGGTGGTCTTTAAGTATGAGTGGTGATCTGTGGTGAGGGTGGTGTGGTTTTTGGGGTATGGGTGGTGATCTGTGGTGAGGGAGGTGGTTTTTGGGGTATGGGTGGTGGTCTGTGGTGAAGATGATGGTTGCTGGTAAGAGTGGTGGTCTGTGGTGTGGGTGGTAGTCTTTGTGGTATGGGTGGTACTCTGTGGTGAGGGTGGTGGTCTGGGGTGTGTGTGGTGGTCCGTGGTGAAGATGATGGTCTCTGGTAAGGGTGGTGGTCTGTGGTGTGAGTGGTGGTCTTTGTGGTATGTGATGGTCTGTGGTGAAGATGATGGTCTGTGGTGAGGGTGGTGGTCTCGGGGATGTGTGGTGGTCTGTGGTAAAGATGATGGTCTGTGGTGTGGATGGTGGTCATTGGGTATGGATGGTGGTCTGCGGTGAAGATGATCTCTGGTGAGGGTGATGGTCTGTGGTGAGGGTGGTGGTCTCTGGTGAGGGTGGTGGTCTAGGGTGTGTGTGTTGGTCTGTGATATGAGGGGTGGTTTGGTGTGGGTCATTGGGGAAGTCACAGAGGTACTTGGTGTTACACTCTGTCCAGTGCTGCTTTTCCCTACATCTGACAACACCCAGGCCTTTCCATCTGGAAATATGCCCCTTGTCCACTCTGAGCTCAGATCTCCTGGTGACACTGACTTCACTCCTGCGGGGACCCAGGGGTGTGTGACCTGTACCAGGGCAACCAGAGAATCCCCTTGTTACAGCCACCAGTTTATGGATGGACATATGCCTTCAGTCAGGCTGACGGGCATTTCCACTGCCTCTCAATTCTGGGCCTTTCATGTCAACTGCCTAGAAACTGAGAAAAAGTGTTGCCTCAAGCAGCAGTGGGCTTTCCCATGAGGCGGACCCTACCAAGTTGCGCTGGGACATTATGATTCTTTTTTTTAAATTATTTTTTGTAGAGACGAAGTCTCACTATGTTCCCCAGGCTGGTCTTGAACTCCTGGCCTCAAGTATCCTCCCCTGCCTTGGCTCCTAAAGTGCTGGGATTGCAGGCGTGAGCCACCGCACCCAGCTGACATTGTGATTCTTGAACTGTTGCCTGTGGTACACTGGGACACAGTCCACATGCCAGCCATCCCCCAGAAGAGCTCACACTCCCCCACACAGCTTTCTCCAGGTGCCCTAATCCTGCTGCTGATTAGGGCACTTGGAGAAAGCTGTGCGGGGGAGTGTGAGCTCTTCTAGGGGGTGGCTGCAGAATGGCCTTAAGGAAAGCAGTGCCCTCCTGCTGTAGCCTGCCTGTCCCAAAGTGGACAGGAAGTGAGCCCTTCTGCTCTTGACCTACAAGCCCAGGTGGTGGAGGATCCCATCATCTGGAGGCTGCAGAGGGAACATGGTGCTTACATTCCCAGCATCTCTTCCCCCTGAACCCACTGCAGAGTAGTCACAGAATCTGAGTGGAATGATCCCACCCCAGCGCTGGGGGACCCTCATTAGCCTCAGCTAAATCAGGCTCCTCCCTCCTCCCACCATGGGTTGCTCTGCACACAGCATTCCTCTTCCTGGTAGACAGAAGACCCAAGAAGATTCACAAGTGAGGCCTGAATTTTGTTTTATGGGCATAGAGAAAGAAGTGTCTGTCTTGCTGGATGGTGTGATGTGGCAGTGGGAGGCCTGGAGCCCATCTGCAACTCAACCATCCTCTTTGGATGAAGCTACAAGTAGAGGAGAGCGGAGAGCTGCAGAACAACAGGGCCAGAGCCCTGAACAAGCTGCATCTGGGAGCCCAATTGTTTCCTGAATGTCCAGATACAGGCACCCATGCATTTTGCCATCATTTAGGCTGATTGTCAGTTACTTGCAACCAAGAGCATCCTCATAGACATAGCTGGAAGAGTTGATGTCTCAACCTCAAGGTGAAGTTAGTGATATCTGAGGCAGGGTGGGAGGAACCAGTCCTGCTGTTAGAACTGAAGCAAGAGGGCAGCCTGATGCCCCAGTCTCCTCCTAGACCACCTCCTTGTTGAGGAAAATAACAATAACCTTGATTGTGAGGAGCATGACAATGCCATTTGGGAGCAAGATGCTGACTAGCGGCACCTCCCTTCACACTGTTTCAGAGGCCAAGAGGGAGGCTATAAACTGAGGGCTGGGGTTAGTGTCAGAGTATCAGGGCCTGTTGCTGGGAGGTGCAGGAGATTCTCAGGCCTAGTCCTACAAGCAAGCTTCTTGGCTTTGGTTATCAGTTCTCGGAATTCAACAAATTCAGATAGTTTAAATGCCTTACTTCTGAGGTTCATACATGCATCATTAAAAAAAAAAAACAACAAATGGTATTTCATCACGTGGACATACCACATTGTCTTTATGCATCCATCCGTGGATGGACCACTGGGCTTTTCCATTTTTTGGCTATTATGAATAATGATGGTTATTTTGTGGCTATTACCAACATTCATGTACAAGCCTTTAAAAATTTTTTTTTCAATTTTTAATTTTATGGGTACATAGTAGGTGCATATGTTTATGGAGTACATGAGATACTTTGATACAGGAATGCAATGTGTAATAATCACATCAGGGTAAATGGGGTATCCATCACCTCAAGCCTTTATCATTTCTTTGTGTTAGAAACATTCCAATTATACTTAGGGTTGGTTTGTTTGTTTTGACACTGAATCTCGCTCTTGTCACCCAGGCTGGAGTACAATGGCATGATCTCAACTCACTGCAACCTCTGCCTCCCAGGTTCAAGCAAGTCTCCTGCCTCAGCCCTCCGAGTACCTGGGGCTACAGGATCTGCCACCATGCCCGGCTAACTTTTTTATATTTTTGGTAGAGACGCGGTTTTACCATGTTGGCCAGGCTGGTCTCCAACTCCTGACCTCAGGTGATCTCTCCGCCTGAGCCTCCCACAGTGCTGGGATTACAGGCATGAGCCACCCCATCCAGTCCTATACTTAGTTATTTTAAAATGTGTAATAAATTATTGTTGACTGTACTCACCCTGTTTTGCCATCAAATGCTATGTCCTATTCTTTCTATTTTTTGTACCCATTAAATATGCCCACCCTCAACCCTCCACTACCCTTCCCAGACTCTGGTAACCAACCTTCTATTCTCTATCTCCAAGAGTTCCAGTTCAATTGTTTTGATTTTTAGATCCCACACATAAGTGAGAACACACAATATTTGTCTTTCTGTGCCTGTCTTATTTCACTTAACTGGTTCCATCCATGTTGTTGCAAATGACAGGATCTTATTCTTTTCTATAGCTGAATAGCATTCTGTTGTATATAAGAACCACATTTTCTTTATCCATTGATCTTTGATGCCCACATAGGTTACTTCCAAATCTTGGCTATTGTGAACAGTGCTGCAATAAACATGGGTGTGCAGATATCTCTTCCATATACTGATTTCCTCTCTTTGGGGTACATACCCAGCAGTGGTATTGCTAGATTACATGGTAGTTCTATTTTCAGTTTTTTGAGGAACCTCCATGTTGTTCTCCATAATGGATGTCAAGTGTGGATGTACATTTCCAATTCTTGTGGGTAGGAGTCGAACTTCTGGGTCTCATGGGGAGTTAAGTTTGTTCCTTTCAGAAACTTCTGTTCTGTAAAGGGGCTATACAATTTTACATTCTGACCAGTGATTTATGAGAGTTCCAGTTGCTGGTGTCTTTGCCAGCACATGGTCATAGATCTTTAATTTTAGCCATTATAATGTCATGGTATGTGTACAGTGGTATTGCATTGTGGCCTTATTTTGCTTTTCCTAATGACTAATGATGTTGAGCATGTTTTCGGGTGCTTATTAGCCACTCATGATTTTTTTTTTTTGAGACAGAGTCTCGCTCTGTCACCCAGGCTGGAGTGCAGTGGTGCAATCTCGGCTCACTACAATCTCTGCCTCCCAGGTTCAAGTGATTCTCCTGCCTGAGCCTACCAAGTAGCTGGGACTACAGGCACGCACCACCATGCCCGGCTAATTTTTAGTATTTAGTAGAGATGGGGTTTCACCATGTTGGCCAGGATGGTCTCAATCTCCTGAACTCGTGAGCCAACCGCCTCGGCCTCCCCAAGTGCTGGGATTACAGGCATAAGCCATCGCGCCATTCATGTTTTCAAAATTTCTTTATATACTTTAAAATATCCACATTTATTTGAGTACTTTCATTTCTAGTCATGTCTTTGCCTGTGCCCTGTACACAGAAACACTCCAGCCTGATTGCTCTATTGTTCATCGGGAGCAGTGACTACAAAAAACTGAGACCCAAGCAAACATTGTTCTTCTGGTCCAGTAAGAAGACCCAACTGTACATAGATTTCAGGTGGAAGGGACCTCCTCCCTTGGCATCTGAGAGAAGCTGCACTCCCACACTTCCTCAGTTTCTAAATAGAAGATATGGGGCCTTACTTTTATTTTATTATTTATTTATTTTTGAGATGGAGTCTTGCTCCGTTGCCAGGCTGGAGTGCAGTGGTGCAATTTCGGCTCACTGCAACCTTTGCCTCCCTGGTTCAAGTGATTCTCCTGCCTCAGCCTCTGGAGTAGCTGGGACTACAGGTGCGCACCACTACATCCAGCTAATTTTTGTATTTTTAGTAGAAACAGGGTTTCACCATGTTGGCCAGGATGGTCTCAAACTCCTGACCTCGTGATCCGCCCACCTTGGCCTCTGAAAATGCTGGGATTATAGGCATGAGCCACTGCACGTGGCCTATTTTTTATTTCTTTTTGAGACAGAGCCTCACTCTGTCGTCCAGGCTGGAGTGCAGTGGAGGGATCTCAGCTCACTGCAATCTCTGCCTCCTGGGTTCAAGTGATTCTCCTGACTCAGCCTCTTGATTAGCTGGGACTAAAAGCACCCGCCACCATGCCCAGCTAATTTTTGTATTTTTAGTAGAAATGGGGTTTCACCATTCTAGCTAGGCTGGTCTCAAACTCCTGACCTCGAGTGATCTGCCCGCCTCAGCCTCCCAAAGTGCTGGGATTACAGACATGAACCACCCCACCCGGACCTATGATACGGGGCATTTTGCATTGCCACACACCTCTCAGCCTTCTCTGGAATTCCAAGACTGCCGGAAAGCTAGCAGGGTTCCTAGCCCAAGGCCAGATCCAGCCATTCATGTTTTCTTTGCTGAAATGTCTTAGTTAAGTTTTTTCTCCAGTTTTAAATGGGTTGTCACGAAAGACTCAATATACAAATGCACAATGACCAGACTATCTGTAAAAGTAGAACTGTGACCCACAACCTGCAGCCATCTGCCCAGGAAACCAACCCCTTTATCTACAATAACCAGCCCAGCAGGCCAGCCTGACTTGCAAGAAGCCAGACTGCTAACTGTAGTGACAATCCAGGAAGCTAAACATTAACTTTTGTCACAATTGGCCCCAAATGGCCAGGACTTGAGCAAGTAACTGATGATTTCTCTAATTTTTGTTCCTGCTTAAAATGTAGGACCAACCAGGGAAAGCTGAATGTGCACCCTCATCCAAACCCATAAGAAGCCCTGCATCTAGTCAGCCATTTCCAGTTTCCCCAGGCCAACAGCCCCCAGCAGGGCTCACTTGGAGTCTTTGCTTTTCTCTACTGTACAGCTTTCCTGCTCCTGCAACTGCCTTAGAGTCTCTGCCAGACAAAATGACACTGGCTGACTCCCTTGCTATATAGCAACGTCCGAGTAAATAGCCTTTGCTTTTCTCACTTTGTTGGTCTTCACATATTTCAATATTTGACTTCTTATTGAGTTACAAGCGGTTTTTGTTTTTTGTTTTGTTTTGTTATGTTTGAGACAGAGTCTTATTCTGTCTCCCAGGCTGAAGTGGCGCAGTCTTGGCTCACTGCAACTTCCACCTCCCAAGTTCAAGCAATTCTCCTGCCTCAGCTTCCCAAGTAGCTGGGACTACAGGCATGAACTACCATGCCTGGCTAATTTTTGTATTTTTAGTAGAGACTGGGTTTCATCATGTTGCCCAGGCTGGTCTCAAATTCCTAGACTCAAGCCATCTGCCCACTTCCACCTCCCAAAGTGCTGGAACTACAGGCATGAGCCACTGCACCCAGCACGAGAGCTCTTTATACATTTTGGACATAGGTCATTTATCAGATATGCAATTTGCAAATATTTTTCCCAGTAACTGGTTTGTCTTCATCTCCTCAATTGCTTCTTTTGAATCACAGTGTTCTTAATTTTCATGAAGCCAATTTTTCATTTTTCCTCTATTGGTTGTCTTTTTGGTATCATATCTCAAAAATCTTTGCCTAATCCAAGGTTGTAAAGATTTTCTCCTGGGTTTTCTTCTGGAAGTTCAATAGTTTTAGCTCTTATAATACATTTAATTCAATTGTGTTATGAGAGCATATTTTGTGTGATCTCTGTTCTTTTAAATGTGGAGGGTAACCTCAAAATGTGGTCTATCTTGATGAATGTTTGATATAGCTTGAGATAAAAGTGTATTTTGCTGTTGTTAGATGAAGTATTCTATAAATGTTAAATTAAATTCAGTTGACTGTTGGTGCCATTCAGTCCAACTATATCCATGATAGTAATTTTATGTGTCAACATGGCTGGGTCACAGTGCCCAGATATGATCAAACATTATTCTGGATGTTTCTGTGAAGGTGTTTTGGATGAGATTAATGGTTTTTGTTTTGTTTTTTGAGACAGTCTCATTCTGTTGTCCAGGCTGGAGTGCAGTGGTGCAATCTTGGCTCACTGCAACCTCTGCCTCCCGAGTTCAAGTGATTCTTCTATCTCAGCCTCCCAAGTAGCTGGGACAACAGGCACGTACCACCATGAGTGGCTAATCTTTGTATTTTTAGTAGAGACAGGGTTTTACCATGTTGGCCAGGCTGGTCTTGAACTCCTGACCTCAAGTGATCCATCCATCTTGGCCTCCTAAAGTGCTGGGATTACAGATGTGAGCCAGCATGCCCGGCCAAATTAATGTTTAAATTCATGGACTTCGAGTAAAGATTGCCCTCCAAGGGTGGGTTTCATCCAATCAGTTGAAGGCACGAGTATAACAAAAACACCAACCACCCCAAATAAGAGTGAATTCTACAGCAGATAGCCTTCAGACTTGAACTGTAACATTGCATCATCCACTAGTCTCCAGCCTGCTGACCCACTGCGCAGATTTTGGATTTTGGACTTGCCAGCCTCCATCTCTCTCTCTCCCTCCCTCTCTTATACATATATGTGTGTGTGTCTCATATATATGTGTGTATATATGTATATACACACACACATATTTGTATACACACACACACACACACACACACACACACACACACAATTGATTCTGTTTCTCTGGAGAACCCCGATTAATACAATGTCCTTACTGACTTTGGCCTGCTAGATCTGTCAATTGCTTTCAATTACGATTAGAGGAGTGGTAAAGTTTCCAACCATAATAGTTGATTCATCTACTTTTCCTTGCAGTTTTACCAGTTTTTGCCTCACATTGTTTGGTGCTCTGTTGATAAACACATACACATTAAGGATTGTTATGTCTTCCTGGAGAATTGATCCCTTTATCACTATGTAATACCCCTTTTTATTCCTGATAATTTTCCTTGCTCTGAAGTCTGCTGTATCTGAAGTTAATATAGCTACATCTGCTTTCTCTTGACTAGTGTTAGCATGGTATATTTTTCTCCATCCCTTTATTCTTTTTCCCTTCCACTTTACTATATGTGATAAAATATCCATAACAGAAAAGTATCTTTTTTTTTTTTTTGAGACAGTCTCACTCTGTCGCCAGGCTGGAGTGCAATGGTGCAATCTCAGCTCACTGTAACCACCACCACCCAGGTTCAATTGATTATCCACCCACAGCTTCCCGAGTAGCTGGAATTACAGGTGCGCGCCACCACGCCTAGCTAATTTTTGTTTAATTATTATTATTATTATTTTGAGACTTTGTAATAGAGTCTGAGCCTTGCAGTTCTTTCCATTGTAATCCCTAATCCCTCGGGGGTTTTTTGTTTGTTTTTTGAGACAGAGTCTTGCTCTGTCACCCAGGCTGGAGTGCAGTGGTGCAATCTTGGCTTACTGCAACTTCCGCCTTCTGGCTTCAAGGCTCAGCCTCCTGTGTAGCTGGGACTACAGGCACACACCACCACATCCAGCTAATTTTTGTATTTTTAGTAGAGATGGGGTTTTGCCATGTTGGCCAGGCTGGTCTTAAACTCCTGACCTTGTGAACTGCCCGCCTCAGTCTCCCAAAGTGCTAGGATTACAGGTGTGAGCCATCGTGCCTGGCCATCCTTTGTTATTATTAAACAGGAGCCCAATTAATATGGTGGTAAAGTGTCAGGGAATGGTAAGTGATCTATAATCCCATAGTTATGTCAGTCTTTTAGTGGGTCTGGGCTCCCTGGGATGTGCTTTTGGCTTTTTTCCCTCCTTAGATGAGACAGGAGGGCTACATGAAGCTGATGTTGGCCATTTCAATCTTTCTGAGTAAGTGAGGTTCTAGTAAGAGTTTCCCTTGAGAACAGGCCTTGTTAGAGAGAACAGAGAGCTCTGGGCATATTGCAACATGGCTACTTTCCTCTTACCTGTCAGTAGCAGAACACGTTTGGTATACATATAGCTTTGGTATACATGTAATAATTACTCCATAGAATGAGTTAAAAAGTGTTCCTTTTTAGGGAAGAAAAACGTAAAAAAAAATGAGAATTGGTGTTAATTATTCTTTAAGTGTTTTGTAGGCTTCAATAAGAAAATCTTGTAGTTTGAGATCTTTTTTGCTTGGAGGTTTGAAATTGCTGATTTAATATCTTTATACATTATAGGTCTGATCATGTTTTCTGTTTCATCTTCAGTCAGTTTTGATAATTTGTGAGTGTCTAGGAAGTTGTCTAGTTCACCTAGATTATCTAATTTGTTGGTGTTCATAGTTTTTTCCCTTACATTTCATTTCTGTAAGTTTGATAGTAACGTCTCCACTTCTATTGCTGATTCTAGTTATTCACATTTCTGCTTTTTTTCTTTGTCAGTCAAACTAAAGATTTGCAGATTTTTTGTTTGTTTGTTTTTTTGAGACAGAGTCTCACTCTGTTGCCCAGACTGGAGTGCAATGGCGTGATCTCGGCTTGCTGCAACTTCCACCACCCAGGTTCAAAAGATTCTTGTGTGTCCTGAGTAGCTGGGATTATAGGCACCTGCCACCATACTGGCTACTTTTTTGTATTTTTTGTAGAGACAGGGTTTCACCATGTTGGCCAGGCTGGTCTCAAACTCCTGACCTCAGGTATCTACCTGCCTTGACCTCTCAAAGTGTTGGGATTACAGGCATGAGCCATCATGACCAGCCTGAACCATAATTATTCTTGCTGCACTTTATACAAATAATCAGGCCAAGTATAATAAAGCCAATCGGTCTCACCATGATTTGTCTTTAGTAAAAATGAGAGACTGGCGAGAGAAAAAAATTATGTTTCAAGAACTATGGCACACATATTAGATTCCAGTTTCATCAGTTTTTTAAAAGTTTTTTCCTGCAACTTAGACTGACTGCTTGTTCCTGTGAACCAACCAGTGATCTCTGGCTACAGCTCAGAAGAAACAATAGGGATGGGTAATGTAAAAATCTGGATTAATATTCTAATTCTGGGTACATATTGGAATTGGCTAGCAACCCCGTATCTGCTTGGTTTCAACAATTACCCAGTTCATGGAAAGCCTTCTAATTTAGTTTACTTGGGATAATTCTACTTATTTTACTTTACTGTGGTGGGATATATTTGCTACTGTTTTCTTTGTGTAAGAATGCAAGATAAACTAACGAATGTTTTCTAAAATTGAACACTTATTAATCTTCCAAATATCACCTTTTGTTGGAACTTGGAGTTATGAATGGTTCTCACCACACTGGCGCTTTCTGACAGAGCTTCTCTCTACCCTGAATACAAGAGATCCTAATAGTTAGGCAAAAATATCATCATCCCTATTCAGCCTGAAGAAGTTACAGACAATGGATCTTTGTCCCTCTACAACCCTTAGTGTTAGAGTTTTCTTATACAAGCAAGGGGGGAAATGTCAGAGGTGTCTGAACCAGAGCAACTCTATCTTGAATAGGGGCTGGGTAAAATAAGGCTGGGCTGCATTCCCAGTTAGTTAGGCATTTTAAGTCACAGGATGAGATAGGAGGTTGTCACGAGACACAGGTCATAAAGACTTTGCTGTTAAAACAGTGTGCAGTAAAGAAGCCAGCTAAAACCCACCAAAACCAAGATGGTGATGAGAGTGACCGCTAGTCATCCTCACAGTAGACGCTTGTTATAATGCATTAGCTAAAAGATACTCCCACTAGCACCATGACAGTTTACAGATGCCATGGCAACCATCAGGAAGTTACCCAATACAGTCTAAAAAGGGGAGAAACCCAGTTCTGGGAATGGTTCACCCCTTTCCCAGAAAACTTATGAATAATCCACCCCTTGTTTAGCATATAATCAAGAAATAACCATACAATGGGCAACCAGCAACCCTCAGGGATGCTTTGCCTCAGGCTGCTCCACGCAGCCACTCTTTCATTCCTTTACTTTCCTAATAAACTTGCTTTCACTTTACAATAAATAAATAAACAAGTAAATAAATAAAGAAAATTGGGCCAGGGGCGGTGGCTCACACATGTAATCCCAGCACTTTGGGAGGCTGAGGCAGGCGGATCACAAGGTCAAGAGATCGAGACCATCCTGGCCAACATGGTGAAACCCCATCTCTACTAAAAATACAAAAATTATCTGGGCGTGGTGGCGTGCACCTGTAATCCCAGCTACTCGGGAGGCTGAGGCAGAAGAATTGGTCGAACCCGGGAGGCGGAGGTTGCAGTGAGCCAAGATCGTGCCACTGCACTCCAGTCTGGCGCCTGGCGACGGAGTGAGACTCTGTCTCAAAAAAAAAAAAAAGAAAAAGAAAATTGGGTTGTCTTTTGGCTGCTAAGTCATAAGAGTTCTTCATATATTCTGGACCCTACTCAGATAAATTGTTTACAAATATCCTCTCATATGATGTGTCTGCTCACATTCTTGACAATGTCCTTTGATGTACAAAAGTTATTAATTTGATGAACTATAATCTATCCTTTTCTTTTGTTGCTTGTATTTTGGTATCATATCTAAGAAGCTTTTGCCTAATCCAAGATCATAAAGATTTACATCTTCCTTTCGAAGAGTTTTATAGTTTTAGCTTTTACATTTAGGTTTTTCATCCATTTTGAGTAGTGTGAGGAAGGGATTCCAACTTCATTCTTTTGCATGTGAATATCTAGTTGTCTCACCACCATTTGGTGAAGCCACTGTCCTTCTCCCATTGGATGGCTCACACCCTTGTTGAAAATCAATTAGTTATAGATACATAGGTCTGAACTCACAATTGTATTCCTTTGATCTATATCTATCCTTATGCCAGTACCGCACTGTCTTGATTACTGTAGCTTTGTAATAAGTTTTGAAGTTGGGAAGTCTAAACTCTCCAACTTTGTTCTCTTTCAAGATTATTTTGGCTTCCAATCCACAGGGATAAGATGCCTTTGCATTTATTTAAATCCACTTTATTTCAACAATGTTTTGCAGTTTCCAGTATACAACTTTTGCACTTACTTGGTTAAGTATATTGCTATGTATTTTTTTTTCTTGTGGTAAAATATATGATATGGTTTGCCTGTGTCCCCACTAAAATCTCATCTTGAATTCCCACCTGTTGGGAGAGGGACCCAGTGGGAGGCAACTGAATCATGGGGGCAGGTCTTTGCTGTTCTCATGATAGTGAATAAGTCTCCTGAGATCTGATCATGTTTTTTTTTTAATTTAAAGACGAGGTTTCACCATGTTGGTCACGCTGGTCTTGAACTCCCGACCTCAGGTGATTTGCCTGCCTTGGCCTCCAAAGTGCTTGGATTACAGGCATGAGCCACCAAGCCTGGCAGATCTGATCGTTTTATTAGGAGGAGTTTACCTGCACAAGCTCTCTCTTTGCCTTCCACCATCCATGTAAGACATGACTTGCTCTTCCTTGCCTTCTGCCATGATTGTGAGGCCTCCCCAGCCATGTGGAACTATAAGTCCATTAAACCTCTTTGTCTTCCCAGTCTCAGGTATGTCTTTATCAGCAACATGAAAAAGGACTAATATAATATACATAACATAAATTTTCCATTTTAATCATTTGTAAGTGTTCACTGGCATTAGATACATTTTACATTGTTAAGCAACAACTACCACTATCTATCTCTGGAATTTTTCCATCATCCCAAACTGAGGACTCTGTGCCCATTAAACAATAACTCCCAATTTTCCCTCTCTCTAGTCCCTGGTAACCAGTATTTTATTTTCTGTTTCTATGAATTTGACAATGCCTTTTCACTCTCTTGATAGTGTCTTTTGATGCACAAAATAGGTGGAAGGGTTTTTTGTTTTTTTCACCCAGGCTGGATGGAATACAGTGGTGCAATCATAGCTTGCTGCAGCCTCAAACTCCTGGGCTCAAGTGATCCTCCCATCTTAGCTTCAAGTAGCTAAGACTAAGGGGATGTGTCACTATGCTCAGCTAATTTTAAAAAATATTTTGAAGAGACAGGGTCTCACTATGTTGCCCAGGCTGGTCTTGAACTCTCAGCCTCAAGCAATCCTCCTGCCTCAGCACACTGAACTATTGGGATTACAGGTGTGAGCCACCATGTCTGGCCTACAAAAGTTTTAAATTTTGATGAAGTCCAATTTTTCTTTTGTTGCCTGTGCTTCTGGTGTTATATCCAAGAAATCTTTGCCAAATCTAATGTCATAAAAGTTTTCCCTTTGTTTTCTTCTAAGAGTTTTATAGTTTTATCTCTTACATTTACATCTTTGATTTATTTTGAGTTAACTTTTGTATATGGTGTTAGGAAGGTGTCCAACTTCATTGTTTTGCATACAGATATCATTTTCCACAACACATGTTGCAAAGACTGTCCATTCACCATTACATGGCCATAATATCCTTGTTGTAAAACATTCTGTTATGAGAAAAACGTGGAACTGTAACGTCTCCCTCAAACTCGGAAGGAGCCAAAAGACCAAAGAATGACTTGGACCAGTCTGGCTGGATGAGTAGATGAGTTTATTAGGACTTACATACATACTTCTTGTCATACTGCTGGATGACAAGACAGCTCTAAGATCTGCACTACCTTCCATCCTTTAACTGTTTTTAACCTTTTTTTTTTTTTTTTTTTTTTGCTCTTTGCCTACTGTGTTTGAGTAATGAGACTGTTTTTGTTTTGATAGGTTTTCAGATACTCTTTGGGATGTGTGGGTTTTCAGGGACACCTCCTCCTCAGCTGGGCACCATGGTCTTAGCTCACCACCCAGCCTTCAGAGTTTGGGCAGCAGACATACACCCTTAAGTAACCTGGTGAGGGACTTGACACACTTCTATTTTATTTCGTTGTTGTACATGTCTATCTTTAGGCCAACATTACACTTCTAAAAAATGTTATTGAGGCCGGGCATGGTGGCTAATGCCTGTAATCCCAGCACTTTGGGAGGCCAAGGCAGATGGATTACCTGAGATCAGGAGTTCAAGACCAGTGTGGCCAACATGGTGAAACCCTGTCTCTACTAAAAATATGAAAATTAGCCAGGCATGGTGGTGGGCACCTGTAATCTCAGCTACTTGGGAGGCTGAAGCAGGAGGATCACTTGGACCTGGGAGGCAGAGGGTTGCAGTGAGCCTAGATTATGCCATTGCACTCCAACCTGGGTGACAGAGCAAGACTCCGTCTCAAAAAAAAATTATTGATACATAATATTTGTACATTTGTATGGCATACATGTGATATTTTGTTACATGCATAAAATGACCAATCAAGATATTTAGGGTTCCTATCACATCAAGTATTTATCATTTCTATGTATTAGGACTATTTTAAGTCTTCTTGCTATTTTGAAATATACAATACATTGCTGTTAATTATATTCACCCTGCTCTGCTCTCAAATATTAGAACTTATTCCTTCCATCTAAATCTATATTTGTACCCATTAACCAACCTCTCTTCATTCCCCACTGCACTCACCCTTTCTAGCCTCTGGTAACTATCATTCTACTGTCTACTTACATGAGATCAACATTTTTAGCTTCCACATATGAGTGAAAACATGTCATATTTGTCTGTCTGTGCCTGGCTTATTTCACTTAAGATAATGACCTCCAGTTCTATCCATGTCACTGCAAATGACAAGATTTTTCATTCTATTTTATGATCAAGTAGTATTCCATTATGTATATACACCACATTTTCTTTATCCATTCATCTGTTAATGGGTATTTAGGTTGATTCCATATCTTTGCTATTGTGAATATTGTTGCAATAAACATAAGGGTACAAGTGTCCCTTTGATACATTGATTTCTTTTCTTTTGGATAAATACCCAGTAGTGGGATTACAGGATCATATGGTAGTTCTACTTTTAGTTTTTTAAAGAAATTTCCATACTGCTTTCCATAATAGGTATGTTGATTAACATTCCTACCAATAGTCTATAAGAGGTTTCTTTTCTCTGCATCCTTGCCAGAAAGATGATATCTCATTAAGGTTTTCATTTGCATTTCTGTGATGATTAGTGATGTTGAGTATTTTTTCATATACCTGTTGGTCATTTGTATGTCTTCTTTTGAGAAGTGTGTATTCATGTCCTTTGTCTATTTTTTAAAATAGACAAAAAATTTGAATTGTTTTCTGTTGAGTTGTTTGAGTTTCTTGAATATTCTGGATATTATTCCCTTGTTAGATTAATACTTTGCAAATATTTTCTCCTGTTCAACAGGTTGTCTCTTCACTCTGGTGACTGCTTCCTTTGCTGTGCAAAATTTTTAGTTTAATACAGTCCTGTTTGTCTGTTTTGGTTTTTGTTAATAAAATCTGCCTAGGCCAATGTCCTATAGTGTTTCCCCGACATTTTCTTCAAGTAGTTTTATAGTTTTGAGTCTTACATGTAAGCCTTTAATCCATTTTGAGTTTTTTTTTTATATATAGTAAAAGATAGGTGTCTACTTTCATTCCTCTGTATATGGACATTCTGCTTTCTCAGCACCACTTATTGAAGAAGGTGTCCCCTCCCCAATGTATGTTCTTGGTTCCCTTATCTAGAATCAGTGGACTATAAATACATAGATTTATTTCTGAGTTGTCTATTCTGTTCATTTGATCTATGTGTCTGTTTTTAATACCAATAGCATGCTGTTTGGGTTATTATAGTCTTGTAACATACTTTTAGGTCAGATTGTGTGATGCCTTCAGTTTTGTTCTTTTTGCTCAGAATTACTTTGGCTATTCAGGCTCTTTTTTGATTCCATATAAGTTTTAGAATTTTTTTTCTATTTCTGTGAAAAATGACATTGATATTTTCATAAGGATTGTTTGGTTTTGACATGAGGGTAATGCTGGCTTGTAGAACGAGTTAGAGAGAATTCCCTCCTGTTTAATATTTTGGAGTAGTTTGTGGAGAATTTATATTGGTTCTTATTTGAAACTTTGGTAGAATTTGGCAATGAGGTCATCCAGTCCTAGACTTTTCTGTGTTTAGAGACTTGTATTACAATCTTATTACTTGTAATTGGTCTGTTCAGGTTCTCTATATCTGCCTAATTCAACCTTAGTAGGTTGTATGTGTCCAGGAATTTATCCATTTCCTGCAGGTTTTTAAGTTTGTTACCATAGAATTGTTCATAACAGTCTTTGATAATCTTTGGTATTTTTGTGATGTCAGCTCTAATGCCTTCTTGTTTCTAATTTTATTTAAGTCTTCTTATTTATTTTTTTGGTTAGTCTAGATTTATTGATTTTATCTTTTGAAAAACCCATTTTTTTGTTCCATCGAGCCTTTGTTTCTTAGCCTCTATTTCATTTAGTTCTGCTCTAATCTTTATAATCTTTTTCATTCTACTATCTTGGGTTTGGTTTGTTCTTGCTTTTCTAGTTCCTTGAGGTGCATCATTAGACCGTTTATTTGAAATCTTTCTACTTTTTGGATGTAGGTCTTTATTGCTACAAACTTCCCTCTTAGCATTGCTTTTGCTCTATCCTATAAGTTTTATTATGTTTTGTTTCCATCTTCGTTTCAATAATTTTTATTGCCTTCTTAATTTCTTCATTGACATATGCTTGTTCAATTGTTTAATCGCCACGTATTTGTATAGTTCCCAATTTTCCTTTTGTTATTAATTTCAGGTTTTATTCCATTGTGATCTGAGGAAACATAGTATGATTCTGTTTTTTTACAGTTTATTGAGGCTTGTTTTTTTTTGTTGTTGTTGTTGTTTTTGAAAGAAAGAAAGAGGAAGAGAAAGAGGGAGAGAGAAAAGAAGTCTTGCTCTATTGCCCAGGGTGGAATGCAATCTAAAAATAGGTATTAAAGACCTCTTTTATGTCAATAATTGTACTTAACAACAGAGACAGGAAAGAATAAGAGAAGAAAATAACAAACAAACAGCCAACCAATATTTCATTTAAATCTGTAAAATGCTATGCAATTGCTGAAGAGCAATTTACTTCCAACTATGTGGTCACTTTTAGAATAGGTGTAATATAATACTGAGAAAAATGTATGTTTTGTGCATTTGGGGTGGGGAATTCTATAAATATTCATTGAGTTTACTTGCTCCAGGTCTAAATTCAAGTCATAAATGTCCTTGTTAATTTTCTATCTCGTTGATCTATCTAATATTAACAATGTGATGTTAAAGTCTCTCATTGTTATTGTGCGGGAGTCTAAGTCTCTTTATGAGTCATTAAAAACTTGTCTTATGTATCTGGGTACTATTTATGATCATTAGCTCTTCTTGTTGCTTTGATCCTTTTAGCATTATATAGTATCCTTCTTTGTTTCTTTTGGTCTTTATTACTATTAAAGTCTGTTTTGTCGGAGACGAAAATTACAATTCCTGGTTTTTTTTTTTTTTTTTTTTGCTCTCCATTTGATTGGTAAATCTTCCTCCATCCTTTTGTTTTGAGTTTCTGTGTGTCCTTGCATGTGAGATAGATCTGGATACAACATACGGATGGGTTTTAACTTTTTATTCAATTTGCCTGTCTGTGTCTTTGACTGATTGAGGCTTGTTTTGTGGCATAATATATGATCTATCCTGGAGAATGTTACATGTGTTGATATAATATTGAATGAATGTATATTCTCCAGCTGTTGGATAAAATGTTCTATAGATGTCTATTGGGTCCATTTAGTTTACAGTGCAGTTAAAATCCAATGTTATTTTGTTATTTTTCTGTCTAGATAATCTGTCTAATGCTGACAGTGTGGTGTTGAAGTCCCCAGCTATTATTAGATTGGAGTCTATCTCTTTATCTTTTTAATTTTATTTTTAAAAACCCAGTTCATGATACCAGTGTCCCTTTAGATATTATAACATTTGTGTTATATATCCAGATGTTCCAGTGTTGGGTGCATTTATATTTAGACTTGCTATATTTTCTTGCTGAATTGATCTTATTATCATTGTATAATGACCTTTTTCTCTCTTGACTGTCTTTGACTTAAAGTCTATTTTATTTGATGTAAGTAGAGCTACTTCTGCTCATTTTTGGTTTCCATTTGTGTGGAATGTTTTTTTCCATCCCTACTTTTCACTTATATGTGTCTTCTTTTTTTTTTCAGTTTGCAAAACTAGTTTTATTAAAGTTAGTAATTTTTAAAATGTATTTTCATTCATTTCTTCAGGTTTTTATAATTCTGTGTGTAGTGATTACTTATACATACTCCATAGGAGTGTCATTACCATTTACATTGGCCAAACTCTGTACTAAACATTTTATGTGCATAATTTTATTTATTCCTCACACAACCTTATGAGGAAAGGACTGTATTGCTCCTACCTGACAGGCTAAAAAATCCTCATACATAAAGCTCATAGAAGTTAACTACTTTGGTTAGGTCATATAGAGTGATAGAGCTTAAACTCAAGCTCAGACCTGTCTGACTCCAAAACCTATGTTATTAATTAACAGTACCAGTGACTTACCCATATCAACCTAAAAATCTTAACAAAGAACACTAATAACACATTTAGTACACAAAAATATTTCTCAAAAGCAATACATCAAATACGTTCCATATTTCATTTGGCAAATATTGAGAACATCCATATTCTAAGCACTGAAAACATATTAAACAATTTAAACCTAATTAATAATAATATTCTAGAAACTAGCAACATTCTCCTCAATTGAGTAATGTCAAAGTTATGTAACTTCATTAGCAGCCAAATATTTAACAAAGGATAGAGACAAAACAGTGTTATACTATGCTCCAATACAGCTAGATCCACCTTGCCATCTCTCAACCAATTCTATGTTCTCTGCATGTATCACTGATTTCTAGTCCCCATTTGAAATGTTCTACCACCTCCCTCTGTGCTTACTAAAATCTAACCTGTTCTATAAAGCCTCTATTAACTAGGCCATTCATTCTCTTATCTAGGTCATTTATCATCCACAGCAGTGGCTTCAAACATAGCTAATGAAAATCACCTGAGGGCTTTTAAAATTAGAATTACCTAAATTAGAAGAGTCATACTTTGAAAAAGACTGGAAACAATCTCAATGTATATCCAAAGGGAACTGATTGAGTCCTTATACTAATATAATATGAATATATTTAAAAATCTCCATGTTATATTAAGTGAAAAACCAAGATATAGAACAATATGTATGAAATCCTACTTGTTGAACGTAGATAGATGGATAGATAATACAAGCTTCTGCATGTATAGTCTATACAGGATTAAAAAGTGGCTACCTTTGAGAAGCAGCACCAAAAACCAGGCTGCAAGAAAACTTTCCATGTCATTACATTTTTGTAATTTTTAAATTTTGAATTGTATATGTGGATAATATATATATATATTTTGAGATAGGATCTCACTTTGTTGGCCAGGCTGGAGTGCAGTGGCACAATCACAGCTCATTGCAGCCTTGACTGCCTGGGCTCAAGTGATCCTTTCACCTCAGTCTCCTGAGTAGCCAGAACCACAGGCACCTACCACCTATGCTTAGCTAATTTTTAAATTTTTTGTAGAGACAGGGTCTTGCCATGTTGCCCAGGCTGGCCTCAAACTCCTGGCCTCAAGCATCCTCCCGCCTCAGCCTCCCAAAGTGCCAGGATTACAGGCATGCACCATCATGCCCAGTCATATATATTTTTAATTATTAAAAAATAACAAAACACATAGATGCCCAAGACTCAACTCAGCTCTACTGATCACAGTCTTTAATGTTTGGGACTAGCCTTTCGAAATGTTAAATGACCCAGATGATTGTAATAACCAGTCAGGCTTAGTATCCCCCATTGCTACCACTCACATGATACTTAATGCCTCATATTAAAATGAAACGAACATTTTACAGTTTTTTCTATAGTTCCCACTCAGAGAAGATGCCTAATAAATATCTTTTATGAGAGTGATGCAGAAGTATAATTCCATTTTTCTATTATATTTCATTCCAGTGTGGAAGGATCTTTATTATTTTTATTTTTATTTTTATTTTTTTTTGAGACAGAGTCTTTGCTCTGTTGCTCAGGCTGGAGTGCAGTGGTATGATCTTGGCTCACCGTAACCTCTGCCTCTTGTGTTCAAGAGAGTCTCATGCCTCAGCCTCCCAAGTAGCAGGGATTACATGTGTGTGCCACCATGCCTGGTTAATTTTTACATTTTTAGTAGAGACGTTTAGTAGAGATGGGGTTTCACCATGTTGGCCAGGTGGGTCTCAAACTCCTGGCCTCAAGTGATCCGCCCACCTCAGCCTCCCAAAGTGCTGAGATGATAGGCATGAGCCACCACACCTGACATGGAAGGGTCTTTAGATAAACACTATTAACGTAACAGCATATAGAGTAATTAAAAATTACCACTTTTAATACATGAAGGGCCAATGTCAAAAAGTGCCAACAATATTCTCATCAACTTCTTTTTTTTTTTTTTGAGATGGAGTCTTGCTTGTTGTCCAGGCTGGAGATAACTTTCTTTTTTTAAAGACCACAGGATAGCTAGACTATAAAAGGCAACTGATGTGAAGCCCAAACCTAAGACCCTAAGAATGAGTCAGACTTTATAGTCTATATGAGTGAGTAAAGGCAGCATCTTGAGGAAAATAAAGTGTGTGGCTATCAAATTTCAAAGAAGCCCCCTTTTATTACAGAGAGCATACAAAGCCCTTACCTAATAGGGAAATAAAAAGCCCTTATTACAGAGAGCATACAAAGCCCTTACTGTGAAGTTCCCCCTCACAGTACAGGGTGACAGATGAGCCTATTCCAGTTCTCGGCTTTCTCTTCTACCAGTACTTTCCATGTTGGTTAAAGTGTTTGTAGAGACAGCAAATGCATTTATTAAGGTTGTGCAGGTCATAAATAAACATTCTATTTCCAAGCATTTTTTTTCTTTTGACTACAGTGTTACAATTCATTCCCCTTCCAAGCCTGAAGGCATCTGGGGTCCCTGCTCAGTTATTTGGCATGTGTTTCAGTTTCCCAGGATCCCAATGTTGTCAGACACTCCAAACATGGCCCTCTTGTTGTTCCAACCATCAACCACTTACAGGGGTTGGGAGGGTGAGCCTTACACGGGTCAATCCAAAAACACCCAGAGAGAAGCTTCTAAATGCTAGAAGCACCCAGCCCCACAGGTGCCTACCTGCCCTGAATAAGAGGCTCCCTGCCATTGCTCTAGTCTCTCTCCCTCAACAACACACCAAACAAGCCCAAGAATGAGGACCAGACGTGGCCTTCAAGGAGATGACAACAGGCACTGTCCCCACTGGCCTCACACAGATACCAATGTGGAGGCTGCCATCTTGGGCCTTCTATGTGTGTCTTTACAGGTGAAGTAAGTTTCCTGTAAGCAGCATATAGTTAGGTGATGTTTCTTTACTGATTCAGCCAATCTACATCATTTAAGAAGAAAATTTAACCCATTTACATTCACAATTATTATTGCTACCTGAGTACTTATTCCTGTTACTTTATTCATTGTTTTCTGGTTGTTTTATGTATCTTTTGTTTTTCTTGTTTGTCACTGATGTTTGGTGATTTTCTGCAGTGTTAACATTTGAGTCGTTTCTCTGCCTCATTTGTGTTTGCTCTACGAGCTTTACACTTTCATGTGTTTTCATAATGACAGTTTTTATTCTTTTGCTTCCAGGCATAGGAGTTCTTTAAACATTTCTCATAGTGCCTATCTAGTGATCACGAATTCCTCAGTTTTTGCTTGTCCGGGACAAACTTTATTTCTTCTTCATTTATGAAGGTCAATTTTGCTGGGTATAATATCCTTGGCTGACAGATTTTTTTTTTTCTTTTCGCTTGTTGAATATATCATCTAATTCTCTCCTGGGTTATAAGGTTTCTGCTGAGAAATTCACTATTAGTCTGATGAGGGTTTCCTTATATGTAACCAGATGCTTTTCTCTTGCTGATTTTTAGAATTCTCTTTGGTCTTGACTTTTGACAGTTTGACTATAATGTGCTGGGGAGACTAGACATGGGAAGTTTACAGTTGTTATTTCACTATATAGGTTTTCTATGCCTTTGAGCTTTTTTTCATATTTTAGAACTCCCCAAAATCAAATATGTGGTTGCTTTGTGGTGTCCCATGTGACACATAGGCTTTGTTCATTTGTTTTTTTCTCTTGCTCTGACTCAATTATTTCAAAAGACCTGACTTCACATTCTGAAATTTTATCCTCTGCTAGATCTAATGAACTGTTGAAGTTCCCAAATGAATTTTTAATTTCATTCATTATGGTATATATTGCTTTGGTCAATTTCTCATTCACATCCTGAATTTTTTTTCTGATTGCTTCATATTGTTTATCTGTGTTCTCTTGTGTCTCACTGAGCTTTTTTTTTTTTTTTAATGGTTATTTATTTATTTATTTATTTTCAAGACAGTCTCATTCTGTCGCCCAGGCTGGAATGCAATGCAATAGCACAATCTCAGCTCACTGCAACCTCCACCCCCTGGGCTCAAGCGATTCTCCTGCCTCAGCCTTCCAAGTAGCTGGGATTACAGGTGTGTGCCACCACACCTGGGTAATTTTTGTGTTTTTAGTAGAAACAGGGTTTTGCCATGTTGGCCAGGCTGGTCTTGAACTCCTGATCTCAGATGATCTGCCTGCCTCAGCCTCCCAGAGTGTTGGGATTACAGGTGTGAGCCACCACGTCTGGCTTACTGAGCTTCTTTAGCATAATTATTTGGAATTTATTTTGTTAATACATTTCATGTTCATTGGAATATATTGCTGGAGAATTATTGTGTTCTTTTGGAGGTATCATCTTTTCATATTTCATGTATCTTTTGTTGTTATCTGTGTATCTGGTTAATGGTTGCTTCTTCAAATTTTTTGGATTGACTTCATAGGGAAGACTTTCTGTTGAAGATGTATCTATGGTACTGATTGGCTAGGGCACTTTTTTTTCTAGGCATGTGTAGCACTGTATTCTCTGTATGATTTCTTTGGCTGTAAATAGCATCAGTGGTATCTGTGATTTCCTCAGTGGCTTAGGCTGTAGTTGGTAGTGGGAGCTGTAGTGATGTTTTGCTGGGGATGGGGATGCCAAGTGGGCCAGTCTTTGGGCTTTCAGGTGGTATGCACAGACACTGGCACTAGCAGGTTGAAGCAGGCTAATTCTTGGGCATCCAGGAGCTTGCTTGACTGCTGGAAGTGGCAGTGGTAGGCTGGGTGGGTGGGCAGGTCCTTGGATTTCTGGACAGCATGTGTTAGCTGGGTGATGGTCGTAGAAGTAGCAGGACAACCTTTGGGCTCCCAGGAGGCATGTGCTTGTGTTAATGGCAGTTGCAGTGGGCTGGCAGCCCAGGCCCCAGGCCCCAGGCCTCCAGATGGCATATATGGATAGGGGCTAGCTGTAATAGTAGTGACTGGCTGGGTGGGCTTGTCCTTAGATCCCCTGGTGGCATGCTCCAGCCCTGGGGGGGGTGGTGTCAGGCTGGGTGGTTCTGTCCTCAGGCCCCCGAGTGGTTCACATGAGTTCAGGTGATAGTAGGCAGGGTGAGGGGGGAGGATCCTTAAGCTCCCAAGAGGACTTCTCAGTGGCAGCAGGAGTGGTGGCAGTGAGCAGGGAGAGTCCGTCCTCAGGGTGCATACAACTGCACTTTGGTGCTGTTGCTAAATGGGGGCCAGAGGCTGCAGATAGAGAAAACCTGTCCTCAGAGTGCTACAGATCTGCTGCTGGTGGGAATGAGGTTGCTGTTAGTGACAGTGGCCCTAGAAGGCGTATTTCAGGCTCTGGGGAGTGCATGCTTTGGCTCCCTTTGTCTCAGAGCAGCCTCCCCAGTGTGCTGCACTGCCCATTCCCCAGGATGCAAGACACTGCATGTGCTAGATTTCTGGGACCCCTGCTGCTTGCTAGGTCCAACTGATGTCATGCTGCTGAAGTCCTCAGGTTGGTATGCTCAGGGCCTATACTAGTCTTAGGGCTTATGAGGACTAGGAGCTTTCCCATGGCTAGGGCTGCAGGAGTCTGTGGCAGAAATGCAGACCACCGGGGATCTATCACTTACCTTTCTTTGGATAAGGAAGCTCTCTGGGCTTCCTGCTGATCCTGGTTAAGCTGGCTGCCTTGCTGGCTGTCCTTATGTGACCTGTTTCCTGTCACTTCTCTATTAAATTTCAGTGTTCTCTCTTAGATGCTCTATTTGGTGTGGTTATCTACTTGCTACTTTGGTTCTTCTTCACTGAGGTGAGTCCCAGATACCACTAGCTGGCCATCTTGAAGCCCTTCCTGTTTTTTGTTTTGTTTTGAGATGGAGTCTCGCTCTGTTGCCCAGGCTGGAGTGCAGTGGCATGATCTGGGCTCACTGCAACCTCTGCCTCCTGGGTTCAAGCAGTTCTCCCTGCCTCAGCCTCCTGAGTAGCTGGGATTACAGGCACCCACCACCACACCTGGCTAATTTTTGTATTTTTTAGTAGAGACGGGGTTTTGCCATGTTGGCCAGGCTGGACTTGAACTCCTGGCCTCAGGTGATCCACCAGCCTCAGCCTCCCAAAGTTCTGGGATTACAGGCATGAGTCACTGCATTCAGCCCCCTCCTGTTTTGATTACTATAGCTTTGTGGTAAGTTTTGATATATTATGTATTTTATTATTTTTGATGCTGTTATAAATAAAACCGTCTTAATTTCATTTTTAGATTGTTCATCCTTGGTGTGTAGAAATACAACTTATTTTTGTATATAGACATTGTATCCTGCTATTCTGCTGAACTTGTTTACTGACTCGTGTGTGTGTGTACGCATGTATTCTTTGGGGTTTTCATTTTTATATAAAATCATGTTATCTATGAATAAAGATAGCTTTATTTCACCTTTCCCAATCTGGGTGACTTATTTCATTTTCTTGTTTAAATGCCCTGGCTAGAACTTCCAGAACAATACTGACTAGAGGGGTAAAAGTCAACATCTTTGTCTTGCTCTTGATTGTAAGCTTTCAGTTTTCCACCATTAAGTATAATGTTAGCTGTGAGTTTTTCAATGATGCCCTGATCAGACTGAGAAAATTCCCTTCTATTCCTAATATGTTGAGTGTTTCTTATCATGAAAGGGTATTGGATTATGTCAAGTGTTTTTTGCATCTATTGAGATGGTCATGTTTTCTTTTTTCATTCTATTAATATGATGTATTACATTATTTTCATATGCTGAACTACCCTTCTAATCCTAAAATAAATCCCCTTTTGTCATAGTATAAATCCCTTTACTATGCTGCTGGATTTGGGATGTCGATTTTTTTTCTTCCAACTTTTATTTTAGGTTCAGGGGATACATGTGCAGGTTTGTTACATGGGTAAAGTGTGTGTTACCGATGTTTGGTGTACAACTGATTTTGTCACTCAGGTAGTGGGCATTGTACCCAATAGGTAGTTTTTCAGTCCTAACACTCTTCTCACCCTCCACCCTCAAGTAAGGCCCAGTGTCTACTGTTCCCCCTCTTTATGTCCATGTGTACTCAGTGTTTAGCCGCCACTTGTAAGTGATAACATACGGTAGTTGGTTTCGTGTTCCTGCATTAATTTGCTTCATTCTTGTTGGAATGGCCTTCAGCTTCATTCTTCTTGCTGCAAAGGACACAATCTCATTCTTTCTTACGGCCAGATAGTATATATGTACTACATTTTTCTTATCCAGTCCAGAGTTGATGGGCATCTAGGTTGACTCCATGTCTTTGCTATTGTGAAAATGCTTCAGTGAACATATCCATGCATCTGTCTTTACAGCACAACAATTTATGTTCCTTTGGATATATATCCAGTAATGGAATTGCTGGATTGAATGGTAGTTTTAAGTTCTTTTAAAAATATCCAAACTGCACTCCACTGAACTAACTTATATTCCCATCAGCAGCGTATAATCATTCCCTTTTCTCTCTAACTTTGCCAACATCTGCATTCATTGACTTTTTTTTTTTTTTCTTTTTTTAGACAAGAGTTTCACTCTTGTTGCTCAGGCTGGAGTGCAATGGCGCATTCTTGGCTCACTGAAACCTCTGTCTCCTGGGTTCAAGCGATTCTCCTGCCTTAGCCTCCCAAGTAGCTGGGATTACAGGCATGTGCCACCATGCCCAACTAATTTTGTATTTTTAGTAGAGATGGGGTTTCTCCATGTTGGTCAGGCTACTCTGGAACTCCCGACCTCAGGTGATCTGCCCACCTTGGCCTCCCAAACTGCTGGGATGACAGGTTTGAGTCACTGTGCCCAGCCTTATTTATTGACTTTTTAATGTAGTCACTCTGACTGATGTGAGACAGTATTTCATTGTGGTTTTGATTTGCATTTCTCTAATGATTAGTGATGTTGAGCACTTTTTCATATACTTGTTGGCAAAGTGTATGTCTTCTTTTGAAAAGTGTCTGTTCATGTCCTTTGCCCATTTTGTAATGGAGTTGTTTGTTGCTTGCTGATCTGTTTAAGTTCCTTACAGATTTGGAGTATTAGATCTTTGTCAGATGCACAGTTTCTAAATATTTTTGCTCATTCTGTAGGCTATCTGCTTATGCTGTTGTTTCTTTCGCTATGCAGAGGCTCTTTAATTAGGTCCCACTTGTCAATTTTTGTTTTTATTGCAACTGCTTTTGGAGTCTTTGTCATGAAATCTTTCCCAAGACCTATGTCCAGAATACTATTTCCAAGGTTTTCTTCTAGGGTTTTTAAAGTTTTAGGTTATTATATTTAAGTCTTTAATTCATGAAGTTTTCTTAATATGGTGGAAAGAAGGGGCCTAGTTTCAATCTTCTGCATATGGCTAGCCAGTTATCCCATCACCATTTACTGAATAGGGAGTCCTTTCCCTATTGCTTGTTATTGTCAATTTTGTCAAAGATCAGATGGTTTTAGGTATGCAGCTTTATCTAATTCTGTAAAGCATGTCATTGGTAGTTTGATAGGCACAACACTGAATCCGTAAATCGCTTTGGGCGGGATGACCATTACAGCAGTATCAGTTCTTCCTGT
>CAUYLZ010064217.1:0-86849 GCA_963573645.1 Pithecia hirsuta
GCTTATGGGCTTATGCGTTTGCTTAGATCTGTGTGTCAATCCGGAACACTGTCCTGGATTATTATTCAAGTCTGTGCCTGTAATTCCCAGCGCTTGACTGGCAAAGATCCCCTGTTCTGTGTATTGCTGAGGCTTTGGGGAAAGTGCTGTATCTGGACCAGACTGCCAGAGGGGAGCCTCCGACTCACTGGTCAGATACACTTTCTGGGTGAAGCGGCACCCCTCCCCACCTCAGTCGGCCCTACCTGGGCTTTGCTCACTGTCTGACCAGACCCGTTGAAAGGCACCTGGTACCTCGGGTGGAGCTAGGAGATCTCTCGATTTCTGCGTCTCTGTCACTGGGTGTTGTGCACCTGAGTTGTGTCTATTTGGCCATCTTGACTCCCTCCTGAATAATAGAACTTTAAAAATGCAAGAAGGAGTAGAGATCATCATGCTTGTAACTCATTCTTAGAATAAAATTGTACATAAAGCATTATCATATGTATATAACACATAGAGGGCAATATGGGTTTTGTTTCATAAAACCACACACTCATCGTGGTGTAGAGGGAATCCCATGCTATTTCCATGAGCTTCAGTTTTTCTTTTATAAAATTTGTAATAATGTCATCTGCTCTACCATTTTTAGGTTTTTTTTTTTTTTTTTTTGAGAATCTGATGTCCTAAATTGTGTAAAATAACTTTGTAAATTGTAAAGTGCCATAAAAATATAATCTTGTATGGAGAATGTTTACAGTGAGAAATCTGAAATGTGTTATTTCTAGACAGCACATGCATTTCTGGAAATTTCACTCATAGAGTAGATAAGAAAACATAATTTTTGTGTCAAAAGAAGGCAAACTGACATTTAGTAATGAGCAGAACTGGAAAAATAGTACCATTTACTACCCTCATGAAGAAACTTATTATATCTGTTAATTTATTTTAAAAATTAATGAGAATGTTGGAGTTTATATCCCTCATTAGAACTCCAACTGGATAGCCTAGAAAAGGAACCAACTGCTATCTGTAAGCCTGTTTTTCAAATTTCTGTTTTATAAAACAGATTTGAATCCCTAGCTCTTAAGGAAAAAAAAAAGAAAAAAAAGAAAGAAAGAAAAGTCTTCCAAGCTGCCAGCAGCTCAGAGCTGTGTAAAATAAAATGGAGGTAGGAGGACAAAACCTTTCAGGATCGAGCAGAGGCCATGTAAACAGATGTGGGTGCAGTGAATAGAAAAGGTTGAATAGTTGCTTTGTTTCCTGCTTTCTGTTTGTACCACAGAGGGTTTTCTCTATACAACTCTTTCTGACAGATGATGTACCACATAACTCTTACTGCTGTAGAAACGTGCAGAGTCTGATATTTGCTAAACACACGCACCCTTAGCTCTTGGTTTTGTTTATTTAATGAATGTTTATTTTAATGAATGTTTCATGTAAAACCAAACATTTATGGTAATTTCGAAAGAATTTACGAAGAATATAACCGAAAAGCCAATGAAATTTTGCTTTTTCATCAACTGACAGATAACCATCAGTCTCAGACTGCGTCGTACAAAGAAAAGTAATTGCATGTGAATTTTTAAAAGTTGCGTTTATTGTTGGCAAGCATTAAATAACATTCTAGCTAAAAGAGAGACAGGGTATCTTCATAGTAAAAATGTCCCTGAAGAGAAGCCCCACTATGAATGTAGGCAACGTGTGCAACTGAGCTACGTAAACTTCACTTTCTTCTTAAAGATTGAAGTAAAAAATAGTACATGGCACTGTAGAAGTACTCTACATATGTCCATTGATGTATTTCATGAGGAACTATTATTGTTGACTCCTTGTAATAGGTCACAGACACCAGAATTTGGAAACCTGCCCAGGTTTCTTTAAATAACCACAGGGGCCTGGAATTTTGTGACCCAAGATACCTTGTTGGGTGGGTGTGCGATTGAGTGGTGGGGGATGTCTGCTTTATTTTTTTTATTGTACTGTTATTTTGAATCAAATAAAATCAACATCAGCCTCTAAGGCCAGTAGTAGCCTACAGCAGTAAAGTATAAAATGTTCCTTCATAAATGCATATGGTCATATTCAACTCTTCCCCTGTAGTAGATTTTTATTTCATATGGAACAGAATAAATGAGTCTCCTGAAAGCTGGTGAATTTACAGCTTGAATTTACTATTCTTCTAGCATGGTGTTAACTTCGCTAATAAAAATGTTGTGTCTGCTTTGCAGAAATTCTCCACTCAAACAAATCATGCATATCCAGGCATAGAAGAGGGGGAACAACTACAAGAAGAACAGGAAATAACGAAGAAGGTAAACAGTGAGAAGATGCTCCTTTTCTTGAGTGGCATAATAACAAATAATAAATGTTAAAAGACATAATCTTAGAAACTGCAGTTAACTTGTTATTATCACAGAGAATTCTCACAGTCCTGCCTGTATCCTCTTGTATTATCCCGATTTTTTTTTCATGAGTTAATTTGTTTAAGGATGTACAATTATTCTTTAGAAGAAAGGGGAAAAAGCATATGGTCTTTGGCCACAAAAAATATAGTCAGGTAGAAGGAACAAGTTCTACTATTTGATAGCACAGTAGGAAAATTATAGGTAGCAGTAATTTATTATGTATTTTAAAGTAGCTAGAAGAGAAAAATTGTAATGTTCTCAGCACAAAGATAAATATTCGAGGTGATGAATAGTTCCATTACCCTGATTTAATCATTACACATTGTATACATGTATCAACATATGACAGGTACCTCAAAACATGAACAGCTATGAAATGTCAATAAAAATAAATAAATAAATAGTTTAAAAGGATGCAGTCTCCTTGAATTTTATCAGTTTTCCCCTTGTATGTCGAAATACTTGTGCAATTGTTGATATGGTGTTTGGAGCTAGTTAGAAATGTATGAATAAGGTCGCTTGCTGTAATTTCTTGTTCTGCCAGACACTCTGACTTTGTCATTCATAAACTAATCTGGTTTGGGCACAGAAATAAGCAAACAAGAAACACCAAAAACCGAGGGAAGGAGAGGAGGGAAAGGACATTGCAGAAAAGAGTTTGCTGGTTTCTCTGCCTATCTGGAGGCAGCGCCATCATCCTTCCCTTTAGTCTCGCTGACAGGGCTGGAGGCCCTTCTATAGATGACCGTGTCTCATGCATTCATGGGCCGCTGTGACACCACAGCGCCTTTTGTTCAGAGCCGGATAATTGCTCTCCCCTTCTCTCAGCTGCCATATGGTGCAATGGAGACCAACTTACAAAGACAGACAGGGAGAGAAAGAGAGCGAAAGAGGAAGAGAAGAAAGAAATTCAAGAGACAGCAGATGAAACTGATTTATGCTCAGTGTTAATGGGGCAAGTGAGCAAGGTGGGGCTAAGAAGTGAGAGGGTTAAGGGGGCAAAAGGAGGGCGTGTGAAACTTTTCACAGGCAGGCAACCAGGCAGCTTCCTGTGAGGCAGGCTCTGGTTTTCCACATGTAGGGCTTAACATGGAACACTTATACTTCAGTTCCTTATCTTTTGTTACTAATATTAAAATTACATCCATGATTCCTAATGGTCAAGGGTTACATTCTTTTATCATCATGATAAATGTTTAAAAAAGTCAGACATACTCGTGTGTCTCTGTATATTTAGTATGTGTTATAGTTAGTACTTTGTGGAGTCACTGTAAGAAAATCAAAATTCACATGTGCTTTTCTCTTCTCAATCATCGGATGAACTACCAAGTAGTTCTATTAACACCATATTAGTTTTGAGGATTTAGGATCCTACCTTTTCAGGAGTCTGCCACATCCTATCTTGGCATAGTCGGAGCTTTCTTGATAAATCTCATGAACACTACTAATTTATAGGTTTGTGTGTGAGGATTTTTAGATTTTATTTTATTTTATTTATTTTTTTGAGATGGAGTATCGCTGTCACCCAGGCTGGAGTGCAAAGGTGCGATCTCAGCTTACTGCAACCTCTGTCCCCAGGGGTTCAAGCGATTCTCTCACCTCAGCCTCCGGAGTAGTCTGGATTACAGGTATGAGCCACTATCCCTGGCTAATTTTTGTATTTTTAGTAGAGACGGGGTTTTGCCATGTTGTCCAGGCTGACATCTAACTCCTGACCTCAAGCGATCCTCCAGCCTCAGCCTCCCAAGGTGCTGGGATTACAATTATGAGCCACATGCCCAGATTTTTAGATTTTAAGGTTTCATTGGCCTGAATTCATAATGCAAATGCATTTCGGCACTTTCAAAAAAGTTTATATTAGTCATGGAAAAAATATTGATTTTATACTCCATTTATTTTCTATATATTAATAATACAAGATTCTGCCATATTGATCATGTTTTATAAGTCAAAAGGGGCAGAAGTACAGCACCTTTTAACATAAGAATAGCTTGACTGTTTTATTCATTTCTTCAGTGAAATAGAAATTAGCACAGCTGCCCAATATTTCATATTTAATCCTGACCTAATGTACAATGATAAGACAATGTTATATGAAAAGATTAATTGGTGTTACACAAGCATAGTTAAATGTCCTTAAGTAACAGGGGGAGATAAGTTATGATGTATTTATCTCAGCTATAATTATCCAACTTATTATAAAGTCTATAGCCTTGCCTGCTTGAATTGTGTTTTTTCTCTTGGCATCCAATATACGATGCTCTGCTGGTTTTACTCTCGCTCATTGGTGATTACTTCTCAGTTTATAATGCTGATTTTTCCTAAGCTATCTTACAGTTGGAGAGTACCCGTGCTTGAACTTTGTATTTCTTTTTATTTCTAGCTATACTTACTCCTTTGGGGATCTTACCTACTCTCATGACGTTACATATCACCTATATGATGACAACACCCACATTCACATTGCCTGAACTATATCCACATATTTCTAGCTGCCACCCCAACATATTCTCGTGTTTGCCTGATGGACCTCTTAAATTAGCATATCCGAAACTAAATTCTTGATCTATACCAACTAAGCCTGCTTTTCTCATAGGCTTCCCCACCTCAATGAATAACAATTCTATCATGTTTGTCCCTCAGGCTAAAATTCTTTTTTTTTTTTTTTTAAACAGTCTCACTCTGTCACCTAGGCTGTAGTGCAGTGGCACAGTCTTGGCTCACTGCAATCTCTGGCTCCCAGGTTCAAGCGATTCTCCTGTCTCAGCCCCCACAGTAGCTAGGATTATAGAAATTAACAGTAGCTAGTTAATTTTTGTATTTTTAATAGATATGGGATTTCACCATGTTGATCAGGCTGGTCTCAAACTCCTGACCTCAAGTGGTCTGCTCACCTTGCCCTCTCAAAGTGCTGGGATTACAGGTATGAGCCACTGCACCCAGCTGAAAATTCTTGAAATCATGAATTTTTTTTTCTCTTTCATACCATACTTCCAAAGTATCAACAGTCCCTGTTGATTTTAATGCATTCAGAATCCAGTGCTCTTAACCACTTCCATTGCTATTACTTTGGGCCAAGTCACCATTGTGTCTTTGTCGAACTATTTTAATATCTGCTTAGTGGTTTAACTGATTCTATTCTTGCTGTTACACTATACTCTCAATAAAGCAGCCAGGGTAACCCTTATCATACTTTTTATGTAACTTCATGTCCTTATGTGTAAAAAACCTGTGTGCAATCTGGCCACCCATTACATCTCTAACCTTGTTTCAGCCATACTGGCTTCTTTCCTAGTCTGCAAATGCACTAATAGAACTCCTGCCTCAAGACCTTTATATCAGCTTTTCTGTCTTTCTAGAGTGCTCTTTCCCAAGATTTACTCACTTCCTGCAAGGTTTTTCTTACATGCTGTCTTCTTGGTGAGACCTTCCCTGACTCTCCATTTAAAATTTTTACCCTTCACCAAGCATACATTTTCTCCTTCCTTGTTATATTATTTCCATAGCACTTTTTCTTTCTAACTTTCAAGTTTGGAAAGAGAAAAGAAGAAAAGGAAAATATTTCTTCCTGTGAGAGTAGCAGCATGAGGCAATTGGATTTATTGAAAATGCAAGATATGTCTTCTTGTGAAGTCTAAATTATAGTTACCATGTCAAGTTACTGTCAGAAATAGATCACCTGGAGCAAAATAAATGGTTTTGTTTTCTTTCCGTCTAAGTATATATGATTTATCAAAGTGTACTGTACATTTCCTACTCTTTTTTTCTCAACTATTTCCAAATATTGAAGAATTGATATATGTTGGATGCCAGGATCTACTAGACAGTGTTCTCCTAAACTGAACTGATGCTAAGGTAAAAGGAAAACTACGAACAATGAACAAAAAAATAAAAATTAATATTCTATAAAGAAAAAGGTAATTATTAATAGATAAATAAAAGTAGCAACCTAAATTTGCCTATTACCACTTTTAAAAGGCAAGTTATATGAAAAACTTAGAAATAAAACACATCTGTCACTCTTATAACTAAAAAATATAGTATATTATGTGCATTTAATAAATGGTGAGAAGATAATATTCTTCCGTTTAGAAGCAGATAAAAGTTCTACCTGTTTTTTATCCTTAATTATTTTCTTTTTTAATCAACCATATCACAAGAACTTGCTATGAAAAGTTCTTTAATGAGAAATTACCCAAAATATGGAGAGAAGCTCATTGAAAATCAATATAATCAAGTAAAATCATCAGAAGCTATTTTCAACAATTGGAGAGCATGGGGCCTGGAGTCAGTAGAATCCCAGCTCCAATGTTTAGTTACCACAGTTGCTTAGTAAACATAGTCAGTAACTCTGAGCCTCTGTTTCTTAATCTGTTATATGAGAGTTTTAATATCTACCTCAATTCATTATGGTAATGGCATTATAAATGCTTCTGAGATTTGTTCTGGCATATATGAAATGCTCACAATAGGTGGCTGGCAAGATGGCTGAACAGGAACAGCTCTGGTCTGCAGCCCCCAGCCAGATCAACATGGAAGGCAGATGATTTCTGCATTTCCAACTAAGGTACCTGGCTCATCTCATTGGTACTGGTTACACAGTGGGTGCAGCCCATGGTGGCAAGCAGAAGCAGGGTGGGGCATGGCCTCATCCAAGAAGCACAAGGGGTTGGGGAATTCCCTCCCCTAACCAAGGGAAGCCGTGAGTTCTACACTGTGAGGAATGGTGCACTCCAGCCCAGATACTACACTTTTCCCAAGGTCTTTGCAACCCGCAACCCAGGAGATTCCCTCTGGTTCCTATGCCACCAAGGTCCTGGTTTTAAGCACAAAACTTGGCCAGACACCAATCTAGCTGAAAGGGTGTTTTTTAATACCTGGTCTAACTCAGTGGATCCCAACCCCGTGGAGCCCAGCAAGCTAAGATCCACTGGCTTGAAACTCTAGCTGCCACTACAGCAGTCTGAAGTCGACCTGGGATGCTTGAGCTTGGTGTGGGGAGGGTTGTCTGCTGTTACTAAGGCTTGAATAGGTGGCTGGTGGTTTTCCCTCACAGTGTAAACAAGGCTGCTGGGATGTTTGAACTCGGCAGAACCCACCACAGCTCAGCAAAGCCCCTGAGGCCAGACTGCCTCTCTAGATTTCTCCTCTCTGGGAAGGACATCTCTGAAAGAAAGGCAGCAGCCACATCATGGACTTATAGATAAAACTACCATCTCCCTGGCACAGAGCACCTGGGGGAAGGGACAGCTGTGGGCACAGCTTCAGCAGACTTACAGAGTCCTGCCTGCCAGCTGAAGAGGGAAGCGGATCTCCCAGCACAGCGCTCTAGCTCTGCTAAGGGAAACACTGCCTCAAGTGGGTTCCTGACCCCCGTGCCTCCTGACGGGGAGATACCTCATACAGGAAAGCTCCAGTTGGCATCTGACGAGTGACCTCTGGGGTGAAGCTTCCAGAGGAAGAAAAAGGCAGCAATCATTGCTGTTCTGCAGCCTCCACTGGAGATACCCAGGCAAATAGGGTCTGGAGAGGACCTCCAGCAAACTCCAGCAAACTTGAAGCAGAGGTGATGACTGTTAGAAGGAAAATTAACAGAAAGGAATAGCATCAACATTAACAAAAAGGACATCCACACAAAAACCCCATCCGAAGGTCACCAACATCAAAGACCAAAGGTAGATAAATCCACAAAGGTGAGGAAAAACCAATGCAAAAAGGTTGAAAATTCCAAAACCCAGAATGCCTCTTCTCCTCCAAAGGATTACAACTTTTTGCAAGCAAGGGAACAAAACTGGACAGAGAATGAGTTTAACAAATTGACAGAAGCAGGTCTCTGAACGTGGGGAAGAACAAACTCCTCCAAGCTAAAGGAGCATATTCTAAGCCAATACAAGGAAGCTAAGAACCTTGAAAAAAGGTTAGAGGAATTGCTAACTAGAATAATCCGTTTAGAGAAGAACATAAATGACCTGATGCAGCTGAAAAACACAGCGCACTTATGTAGGCTTCCTGAAGCCTACGCAAGTATCAATAGCCGAATCGATCAAGTGGAAGAAAGGATATCAGAGAATGAAGATCAAATTAATGAAATAAAGCATGAAGACAAGATTAGAGAAAAAGGAATGAAAAGGAACCAACAAAGCTTCCAAGAAATACGTGAAAAGACCAAACCTACGCTTGATTGGCATACCTGAAAGTGACAGAGAGAATGGAACCAAGTTGGAAAACACCCTTCAGGTTATTATCCAGGAGAACTTCCCCAACCTAGCAAGACAGGCCAACATTCAAATTTAGTAAATACAGAGACCACCACAAAGATAATCCTCTAGAAGAGCAACCCCAAGACACAAAATCATCGGATTCACCAGAGTTGAAATAAAGGAAAAAACAGTAAGGGAAGCCAGAGAGAGAGGTCGGGTTACCCACAACGGGAAGCCAATCAGACTAACAGCAGACCTCTCTGCAGAAACCCTACAAGCCAGAAGTAAGTGGGGGCCAATATTCAACATTCTCAAAGAAAAGTATTTTCAATCAGAATTTTACATCCAGCCAAACTGAGTTTCCTAAGTGAAAAGGAAATAAAATCTTTTGCAGATAAGCAAATGCTGAGAGATTTTATCACCATCAGGCCTGCCTTGTAAGAGCCCCTGAAGGAAGCACTAAATGTGGAAAAGAAAAACCAGTACCAGCCACTGCAAAAACATATCAAAGTGTAAAGACCATCAATACTGTGTAGAAACCGCATCAACTAATGGGCAAAATAACCAGCTAGCATCATAAGGACAGGATCAGATACATACGTAACAATTCATTCTTAAACAAAAATGGGCTAAATGCCCCAATTAAAAGACACAGACTGGCAAATCGGATAACGAGTCAAGACCTATCAGTGTACTGTATTCAGAAGACCCAGCTCACATGCAAAGACACACATAGGCTCAAAACAGATGGAGGAATATTTACCAAGAAAATGGAAAGCAAAAAAATGCAGGGGTTGCAATCGTAGTCTCTGATAAAACAGACTTTAAACCAACAAAGATCAAAAAAGATGAACAAGGACATTACATAATGGTAAAGGGACCGATGCAACAAGAAGAGCTAACGATCCTAAATATATATGCACCCAGTACAGAAGCACCCAGATTCATAAAGCAAGTTCTTAGATACCTACAAAGAGAGCAGAACTGAAGGAGATACAGACATGAAAAGCCCTTCAAGAAATAAATGAATCCAGAAGCTGGTTTTTTTAAAAGAATAACAAAATACATAGACCGCTAGCAAGACTAATGAAAAAAAAAGAGAATAGACACAATAAAAAATTATAAAAGGGATATCACCACATATCCCAGAGAAATACAAATTAGCATCAGAGACTACTATAAACACCTCTACCCAAATAAACTAGAAAATCTAGAAGAAATGGATAAATTCCTGGACACATACCCCTCCCAAGACTAAACCAGGAAGAAGTCGAATCCCTGAATAGACCAATAATATGTTCTGAAGTTGAAGCAGCAATTAATAGCCTACCAACCAAAAAAAGCCCAGGGCCAAATGGATTCACAGCCGAATTCTACCAGAGTTGCAAAGAGGAGCTGGTACCATTCCACTATTCCAAACAATAGAAAAAGAGGGACTCCTCCCTAACTCATTTTATGAGGCCAGTGTCATCCTGATACCAAAACCTGGCAGAGACACACAACAACAAAAAATTTCACGCCAATATCCCTCATGAACATTGATGTGAAAATCCTCAATAAAATATTGGCAAACCAAATCCAGCAGCACATTAAAAAGTTTATCCATCATGATGAAGTCAGCTTCATCCCTGGGATGCAAGGCTGGTTCAACAAATATAAGTCAATAAACATAATCTATCACATAAACAAAACCAACGACAAAAACCACATGATTATCTCAGTAGATGTAGAAAAGGCCTTCAATAAAATTCAACACCCCTTCATGCTAAAAACTGTCAATAAACTAAGTATTGATGGAATGTGTCTCAAAATAATATGAGCTATTTATGAAAAACCCACAGCCAATATCATACTGAACGGGCAAAAACTGGAAGCATTCCTTCTGATAACAGGCACAAGACAAAGATGCCCTTTCTTACCACTCCCATTTAACATAGTATTGGAAGTCTTGGCCAGGGCCTTCAGGAAAGAGAAAAAAATAAATTTGGATATTCAAATAGGAAGACAGGAAGTCAAATTGTCTCTGTTTGCAGATGACATGATTGTCTATTTAGAAAACCTCATCTTCTCTCCCCAAAATATCTGTAAACTGATAAACAACTTCAGCAAAATTTCAGGATACAAAATCAATGTGTGAAAATCACAAGCATTCATATACACCAATAATAGACAAACTGAGAGCCAATTCATGAGCAAACTCCCATTCACAATTGCTACAAAGAGAATAAAATACCTAGAAATACAACTTACAAGGGATGTGAAGGATCTCATCAAGGAGAACTACAAGCCAGAGCACAAAGAAATAAGAGAGGACACAAACAAATGGAAAAACATTCCATGCTCACGAATAGGAAGAATCAATATCATGAAAATAGCCACACTGTCCAAAGTAATTTATGGATTCAATGATATCCTCATCAAGCTACCATTGACTTTCTCTACAGAATTAGAAAAAACTACATTAAATTTCATAGGAAATCAAAAAAGAGCAAGTATAGCTAAGAAAATCCTAAGCAACAACAACAAAAAAAGCTGGAGGCATTATGCTACCTGATGTCAAACTATAATACAAGGCTACAGTAACCAAAACAGCATGGTACTGTCACTAGAACAGATATATAGACCAATGGAATGGAACAGAGGCCCCAGAAATAATGCCACATGTCTACAGCCATCTGATCTTTGACAAACTTGGCACCAAAAAGCAATGGGGAAATGATTCCTTATTTAATAAATGGTTCTGGGCTAACTGGCTAGTTATATGCAGAAAACTGAAATTGGACCCCTTCCTTACAACTTATATAAAAATTAACTCAAGATCAATTAAACCACTTAAATGTAAGATCTAAAACCATAAAAACCCTAAAAAACCTAGACAATACCATTCAGGACATAGGCAAGGGCAAAGACTTCATGACTAAAACACCAAAAGCAATGGCAACAGAAGCCAAAATTGACAAATGGGATCTAATTAAACTAAAGAGCTTCTGCACAGCAAAGGAAACTATCATCAGAGTGAACAGGCAAGCATTAGAATGGGAGAATATTTTTGCAATCTATCCATCTGACAAAGGGCTAATATCCAGAATCTATAAGGAACCTAGATTCTTACGAGAAAAGAACAACTCCACCAAAAAGTAGGCAAAGGATAAGAGCAGACACTTCTCAAAAGGAGACATTTATACAGCTGACAAACATGAAAAAAAAGTTCCTTATCACTGGTAGTTAGAGAAATGCAAATCAAAACCACAATGACATACCATCTCATGCCAGTTAGAATGGCGATCATTAAAAAGTCAGGAAATAGCAGATGCTGGAAAGAATGTGGAGAAATAGGAAAGCTTTTACACTGTTGGCAGGAGTGTAAATTAGTTGAACCATTGTGGAAGACAATGTGGCGATTCCTCAAGGATCTAGACCCAGAAATACCATTTGACCCAGCAAGCCCATTACTGGGTATATATCCAAAGACATTTAAATCATTCTGTAAAGACATATGCACACGTGTGTTTATTGTAGCACTATTCACAATAGCAAAGACTTGGAAGCAACCCAAATGCCCATCAATGATATACTGGATAAAGAAAATGTATAAATATTTGTATATATACATATATCCATAATATATTATATTATGGATATATATATTATGGATATAGATACATAATATATATCCATAATATATATATATATATATTATGGAGAATTGCCTTACAATAATATATATTAGTGATATATATATTATGTGTATATATATATACACATAATATGTATATACATATACATATTATGTATATATATTATGTATATGGATGGATATATGTGTACATGTATGGATATATATATTATATATATTATGGATATAGATACATAATATATATCCATAATATATATATATCCATTATATATATATATATTATGGATATATATATATATTGTGGATATATATATATGGATATATATATATGGATATATATATATGGATATATCCATAATATATATATATCCATATATATATCCATTATATATATATATCCATATATATGTACATATATATATTATACGTACATATATATTGTATATATACATATATATGTGTATATATACATACATATATTTATATATACATGTATATATATGTACACATATATACATGTACACATACATGTACACATATATACATATATACACACATACATATACATATATACATGTACACATACATGTACACATATATCCATCCATATACATAATATATATATACATAATATATATATCCCTAATATATATTATTGTAAGGCAATTCTCCTGCCTTAGTCTCCTGAGTAGCTGGGACTATAGGCACATGCCACCACATCCAGCTAATACATAATATATATCCATAGTATAATATATAATATATTATGTATATATGTATTATGTATATATGTATATATAATACATATACATAATATATTATGTATATATATACACATATATACTATACATATATTATGTTTATATGTATATACACACATATATATGGAAAAGTTTATATTTTTAAAAAATTATTATGAAAAAGTTATTTAAAATAATTGAATAAAAATAAAGTATTGAGTAGAACAAAAAAATAAGTAAAATAAAATGCTCACAATAGTGTACTTATTTATTTAGTTTTTGAAATGGAGTCTCTCTCTGTCATCAGACTGGAATGCAGTGGCACGATCCCAGCTCACTGCAACCTCTACTTCCTGGGTTCAAGCAATTCTCCTGCCTTAGTCTGCTGAGTAGCTGGGACTATAGATGCATGCCACCACACCCAGCTAATTTTTGTATTTTCAGTTGAGACAGGGTTTCGCCATGTTGGCCAGAATGGTCTTGATCTCTTGACCTCTTGATCCACCTGCCTCGGTCTCCCAACATGCTGGGATTACAGGCGTGAGCCACCTTGCCTAGTCAATATTTATTGTCAGTATTAATCTAATAAAATATTGAATGATTCCTAAAGGTTAGAAATACAAAAATCACTTTTAGCCATGTTTCTTCTTTAAACATGTAAAATTTCATAATATTTTAATTCAAATTTACATAACTTGCCTTTTATAGCTTTAAGTACAGCAATAAAATAGATAGAAACTACTAACAGTGACATCTGGCATCTTGATTATTGTTTCTTCCCAAATGAGTCTCAAAATACACAATCTCTACCTGATAACATGTAAAGATAGATTTGCCTGATCCAAACCTAAGGTTTGTCTAATATCTACAACTTGATGTCTTTGTGTTTTAAATATGATTGAAATCTATTTCACAGAAATGACCACTAACTTGTTGAACTCAGAAACTCTGGCCAGCTTCATCCAATGAGATGTTGAGGGAAGGTGTGGTTTTAAATGAATTCTTCCTTTTTGCCTCAGGCTGCTATAACAAAATACCGTAGACTGGATGGCTTAAATAAGAGCCAATTATTTCTCATAGTTCTGGAGCCTAGGAAGTCCAAGATAAAAGGCCTGGCAGATTCGCCTGTTGGTGAGGGTTTTCTTCTTGGCTTGCAGACGGCAGCCTTCTTATTGTATGATCACATGGTAGAAAGAGAGAGGGAGAGCTTTGATCGCTTCCTCTTCTTATAAGAATACTGATACCATCATGGGCACCCCACCCTCCTAACCTCATCTAAACCTAATTACTTCCCAAAGGCTCCGTCTCCAAATATTATCATGTTGTGGGTAAGGCTTGAAGATATGAATGGTGGGAAACACAGACTTTCCATCCCTAGCATGTTGTTAAGCAGAAGACCTGAAATAAATTTATGAATTGGTGGCAATTATTGCTAACAACAATGTCGATGCTGACTTCAGATTGCAGACCTCATTCTTAGATGAATCCTTTCTTTATATGTTTGCTCTTCATGCTTGTAGTTATCATCTTGATTTTGCTTAATGTAGCCACTGCTTTTACCTGCTTGTTGAATTATTCTAAGTGCTGCTGTTATTTTTTTTTAGCAAGGTGTTGTTTAAAGACACCAGTTTATGTGTGATTCTTTTTCTCTCTCTTCTTGTGGTAGTTTTTGTTTAGCTTACTAAACTAACCAGCCACAATCTAATATGGGCAAAATGACCAGTAATATATTTCAAAGGTGGCAGAAAGACTAAACTCCAAGGTCTTGTAATTAGAGCAACTCACCCTAGTGTCATGTGATGCATACTAAGCTCTATGTACAGGGCAGTAGGCTGGGTATTTTTATTGACTTTCTGTTATTTAATACTTGTATTAATTTTTTTTGACAGCATCTCACTCCGTCACCCAGGCTGGAGTGCAGTGGTGTGATCTCAACTCATTGCCACCTCTGCCTCCCAGGTTCAAGAGATTCTTGTGCCTCAGCTTCTCAAGGGGCTGGGATTACAGGGATGTGCCCACCACACCCATCTAATTTGTGTATTGTTAGTAGAGACAGGGTTTTGCCATGTTGGCCAGGCAGGTCTCGATCTTATGGCCTCAAGTCATCTGCCTGCCCTGGCCTCCCAAAGTGATGGGATTATAGGGTGAGCCACCTTGCCCTGCCTAATATTTGTATTAACTTGTAAGACATGTATTTTAGCCACAGAACCTGACATCAGCTGTGATTAAAATATCTTGTTCTAAATCACATACCTGACATAAAAAGAAAGCCACATACAACTTGTGACTTCAAGTCCAAGCAGTTTCACTAAAACGAGTTTAATATCAAATAGGACTGATAGACAACACAAACCATGTTTTTTCTTGATAAAATCAGCACCTTTAGTCATCTGGAATGTTGGATGCTACCACTGCATTATAGGGTTTACATTTGGAGCTCTTGTTTCCTCTCTGTGTACTGTTCTCCCACAGAGCATTCTAACCTTCTTGGCTTACTAAATATTCATTTCAGCCATGCATTGTTACATGGCTGAAATAATAATGCAACAATAAATTGATAACAATAATAGTTTGAATCCTTGACTATCTCCAGTTTCACCTATCAGTAATTATAACTCAAAGAAAGGCTACTTGAGCTGTCTTCTAAGAAGGGTTGGTTTTCTAGTGCAGATTAAAGTTATACACAATTTTTTTGAAGACACTGTCCTTTCAATTTCATCTTGAACCCACAGGGACTCTATCTGTATTTGTTTTGTGCTATGTGAAAAATCAGCCCCTTTTATTCTCCAGATGTTACTGTGGACATTACAACCAGCTCTTGTGCAGTCTGAGTATTTCTTCATTAAGGAACGAATAGGTAGAATATGAGGAATGTGGCCAATTTTAAGTGGGGAAAAGAGTAGCAGAGGAGAGAGCTTTGGTATAGAACAAAGAAGTATGTTGAGGGTCAAATACCCTGGTTCAAACCCTAGGTCTGGCATTTATTAGTAGTATGATCTTGGGCCTCTTTAAATTTTATTGTCTTTCTGTTCAAAATGGGTACCTTAATAGCATTTAGATCCCCAAACAATTTTACAATGCTCAGGTTCATGTAGTTAATGTGAAAATGTGTGTAAAATATAATAGGTGCTCAATAATTATTCGTCCATTTTTTCATGTGTGTGTGCTTATTTTCCTATTTAGAGTGTAAATTCCTTCAGACCAAGGTCTCTATTTTAGCATTCTTTATTAAACAAGGTTTAGCCTGGTATCTCTCACATAACGGTGACTCAGTAAGTAAAATGACATAGAATTTAAAAAGAGAAGAACAGATGGGTAAAGAGGCAAGAAGTGTTGATATAGTAGGATAACTTTTGTAGATGGCTCTGAAATTTTGCTTAGTTGAAATATAGAATAGTTGTAATTGCAAAGTTTTCAATCAGTAAGATTTTTTTCCCCGAACCTGCTCAATAATGGGTCCAGTTCCAAACACCAGACTTAAAAAAAAAAAAAAAGAAAGAAAGCAACACATTTTTATTTTTAATGTAGTTGAAATAGGAAAATGGGAGTTTGTGCTATTTACTGAAAGATAGGGATACCCATACTACATTACAAGTCACACATACAACATACACTTCAAACTTTGTGTTGGTAAATTCATTCCTCACAAAAATATTTGAAACCCAAGATTTATAGAGAAACTCTCCATTAACTAAGGTGAAATAATTGCTTTCATTTTCTTCTGTTTTTCTAAAAGGGCTGACACATGCTGAGATGAGGAAACATAACTTCCTACACGTGTTTTCCATGAGGAATATGTTAGCTGTGCAGCCACTGAGTTAAAAGCAAGCTTCATTCCCTTGTGCACCAAGGTAATTTGGGAAACAAGCCAGAGAAGTCAGGACTGCTATTTCTCAGTCTGATTTAACCATTGACAGACTATTTTTACATCCACTGTGGAGATGTTCAGGTGAGGTAAACACCTCAGAGAACACTTACGTTCACATGGGTAATACGTTATTATTACTCACATCTTCTAATAATATAATCTTGTTTTGAATTCAAACAGCTTTCATGCTATTTAGTATAGTGCCTGCATCTAATCTCATTTCTACCATCCAGCTTTCTCATACAGAATACCTAATGAAATTTGCCCTTCACTGTTACTTGAATTCAATTAAGGTGATGGTATCTCTGTTCTGTGTTCTGATAAACTCACTGAGGTATCACTTTTTCAGATGAATACCCAGGTATCTTAATAAGGTCAATGTCACTACTTGTTTAATTAACTTTCATTCTCTATAATTCACATACTGGTGATCTCCATTGGGATGTCTTATTAAAAGAAAGTGCTGTTATTAACAGTAAAAGTCATTCCTGTATAACTCCATAGTTGAGAGTATTGAGATCTTATACAAGTCTTTCAATGAAATGTATTGTGAACTTATAAACTAATGCTCACTATTTCAAAGACACTAAGTAGAGTTGTATCTATGTTTTGAAAAAGAAATGATTTACCATGTTTTACTTTAACTCTTTGCTAGAAGCTGTCTGTATATTCTGATTCAAAGCCTAGGTGGGTTACAATTTAGTAACCATAATAGCTCTTTAAGCCTTGGATTATTCAAAATTCTTCCTAAAATTGTTGAGCAATTTAATGCACTGGAAAGAGAGCTTTAGCTTTAAAGGTGATAGTAGTGAATATGAAAATATAGAATCTATTGCTACTCTGTGAAGAGAGGCAAATGTCCTCTGGGTGTGTATGGCAGATGTGCCTGACGGCAATATTTAACCATACCCTGAGAATGACCCTACATTCTAAGAAGAATGTGTGTTTGGAGTTCCAAGCAAGCAACCTGGGGGTAGCCAACTGGAGATTCATTCCTTATCTATGAAAGACATCTGAACCATTAACCTATTCCTTGGAATGCAGACCATACAGGGGATTGAAGCCCTTTGTTTGGGGTTAAATGGGGGTTGCTACATGTAGTGTGCTAGGTGAAAATTGCTATATAGACCCCATGGCTTTTACAAATGGTAGCATCTGTCCTGTCCAGACCACTACCACTGGACCATCCCATATGTAAGTCGTCGATAAACTTGATGTCTCGTTTGCAGGTTCTGGGTCTCTTCTTTGACCTCTCAGACACCGTGGAGTCTGAGAGGTCCCCCATGTCAGGGCCTTTAAATACTTTTTAAAAAATCTACCATTTATCCCTTTGATTATATATTTCTACATAAAACCTTTAAAATGGTTTAAATCCAAAAGAATTAGCAAATATTTTCTTTTAAAATGACGTTAATAATCCTTTGAGCAGGTACACACAGATAGATGTTTATATGACTATTTGTCGGTGCCTGAAATTTAAGCATATTTTATCTAATGGGGAAAATCTGTCACGCTAAGGAAATTTACAAGTGAAGGTAAGGTTGTATGCTAACAGTTACATCAAGATTTTGTGCAATTTTTGCAGGCACACATTTTCACTCAACTAAAGTTCATACAGTGAGACATATCTGAGGAAAATTTTTTTTTTAAAAGGTATTTTTCTTCTTCACTTTTTTTTCCAAAGTGTTTACTACTTTAAATATGTTTAATGTCATTCTGCTCAAACCACTTGGTTAATGGTGACAACTGTCTGGAATTGCGTGCTAATGATTTGCTGGTATATGGCAATGGCAAAAAACAAAAACTGCTATTTCATTAATTGTTTCTTAACACTAAAGCCTATTGTAGCCATATTCCTGAAGCATGATTTTTATTTCTGAAAAGAATATCAATATTCTATGTTTGAATCTATGTACCACAGTATAAACCTATACTTTTAAATCTCATCTTTAATGCATTGAAGCTAATCTTTAACTCTGGATTAACAGATATTTGATCTCTCAATAATTGAAAAATTTTTATGCCTACTAGCAAAAAATTATTTTTCTCTTAGATATTGAGATAAGAAACAGACCAACTACAGAGAATTGAAATTATTAAGTCATTTAGATTCATCTAACTTCCACCCAAGCCGCAGCCATTCTAGACTAACAACTTCCTCCCTCCTCCACTGCCCACTCCTACCTCCTCCCAGTGACTCCAAACTAAAAACAGATTTTAAAAACATAAACCAGTACTTTAGGATGAGATTCTTTTCTCATATAATATAAATCTTCTAGAAATGTTGGAAAAGGTATTTCATGAGAAAGAATTGTTTTTTCCTAGGCTTATGGCTTTTAATGTTAAAACTGAAGCAGAGCAATTACATTCTTCGTAAAATTACAATGTAGTGACTTCTGACCTTTTCCTCATCCGGTCTCCAAGTATTCCTCATTCCAATAGTAATAGCATTGGGGGGAAAAAAAAGACCCACATTTACAAGAATTTAGCTTCTGGCAAGCATCATTTTAAAGAATTTACTTCCTGGCTCATGGTTTACATGACCTGTCTTTGCTTGCTTATTTCTTTCCCTCCACCCTTCCCCCTCTCCTCTTCAAAGCAAGCTGCATTTTAACTATTGCAGTCACTGCTGCTTCCTGCCTTTTTTGCTTTCTATTTTCATATCCATGGGAATGGAATCTGCTCAGAATTATCTGGCCAATATCTCCTCATTCCCCATCTTCACCCACCACCGCTGTTACTGCTGCACCAGCCACTTTTGACTTAGAGAAAAGCTAGCATAACTAATTCCGAAGTAAAAATACATCTTAAAATATTAGCTGGTTAAATCCCTGTACTATGACTTTCGGTATTCCTTGTTTTCAGAAGCTGTTAGTTCTAAAGAAAAACTTTAATTATGTTCATATCTAATTTTGGGGGGGGGAATAAGAGGGGGCAACTACATAAAATATGTGATCCTACTCTTAAATAAAAAATAATTCTGTCTTATTATTTCTATTGCTAATTCATACTTCTTGTACTCCACTATTTTAATAACAAAAAACTCACTCAAAAGTTGTATGTATCAGGATTCAAATTTCCATTATTTGTTGTATCAGGAAATGAGAGAATGAACTTTCAGGCAAAAATTGAGGAAAAATAATTTATTAGCACAGGTAAATCTGAATATATACTATGCATCTTTAAAACTTGAAGAGAATTACACTGGAGAATGTGGAGAAACTTTTTAGTTGTTTTACTTTAAAATAAATAGGATTCCTAGTTTTTCTAGTTTAAGAAAATTTTGAATTAAATGTAAAATTACTACCTTTAAAAACATTCATTCAAAAGAAAAAGTAACAAAAATTTAGCTAGGAAATTATATTAATTACATGTTTTATGTTATCTATATCAATTGTTTTTCAAATTAGATTTTTAAAAAACACCTGTTTTTAATATGTTATGTCAAATTATGCCCCCACTTATTAGACAATTATGCTCCTAGACTCTGTGGCTCAAAAGCAAAAGCAGACACAAGAGCCTGTGGCAGGGTGAGGGAGCAGTCGTTTCCTCTGTGTCCTTAGAGAGTGTTGCAAAACCTGTAACAGTTCCTGGAAACAACTGCAGCTGAGAATTCCCTATCAAAGAATCACATGGCACAAGCCAACCAACCACCAGCCTCCTGGAATCAGCCAATTAAGAGAAACCAGTGATTTTGGGCTTAAACGCCATCCAATCAAGACTCTGTTCCACACTCCCCTGACTCCCCCTGCAGCTTTTGCCTTTATCATTTCTAACTTTGGAATCCCTAACCTCAGAGCGCATTATTAGTTTGCAACAAAGGCTCTGTCTTCTCAGGCTGCAGATTGTTTTAAAAAAGTAAAGTTCTAGGGCTGCCCATAGTGGCTCATGCCTATAATCTCAGCACTTTGGGAGGCCAAGGCAGGCAGATCACGAGGTCAGGAGTTCAAGACCAGCCTGACCAACATGGTGAAACCCTGTCTCTACTAAAAATACAAAAAAATTAGCTGGGCATAATGGCAGGTGCCTGTAATCCCAGCTACTCGGGAGGCTGAGGCAGGAGAATCTCTTGAACCCAGGAGGCAGAGGTTGCAGTGAGCCAAGATCACGCCCCTGCAATCCAGCCCTGGCAACACAGTGACTCGTCTCAAAAAAAAAAAAAAAAAGTCAAGCTCTCCTTTTTTCTCCAAAGATCTCATAGCCTTTTGTTAACAGGTATAATAGAGTACAATTGTCTTCATTTTTTTAATGTATGAAAAGAAAGTAATGCTTTTTCTATTTTAGTTTTGTTAATATGATCATCCTTCACTCTTGATCTCTGCCATTTTATGGTCTATTTTCTTGTTTCTATTTCTGCTATTTTTGTGCAAGAGGCTACCAGATTTGCTGACTTAGATACCACTGTCTGATAAAATCGGTTGTCACTTTTCCAAGGGATATCCTAGGTTCTCCTCCTTTAGTAGGTTTTTCAGAAATGGAGTTTCCCTTTAAAGGCTTGGTTGGACATAGTAACTTCTGACGATGACAGGTTTTGAACAGCGGATAGTCCGTAGGGGTACTGCAAATGGTTTTTTGAGCTAAAGTAAAGGTGTCCTGGGAAGAAAAATGTTGGAGATGAGGCTAGAGAAGCCTCATAAAAGGCCTCACATGTGATGATATACAATCAAAAATTCATCCTAAACACTAAGGGAAAGCTATTATCATTACCCCACATTTGCATTTAAAAACGGACATTAATTCAAGTTAAATGTATTCTTTCAGGTTCATGCATGGAATAAATGTTTTAGAACCAGGAAAAGGAGCTCAATTGTCTTTGTATTACATCAAAATTTTGTCATTTCAGTCTACATTCTGCAGAATTGAGTTACTTTCTATGCTTCACTTAAATGGAAGTTTCTTACGTCAGTGTTTCTTTTTAGTGAATGATTTAAGGTATTAAAAATTGTCTCATATACTGTGTTCTATTCATTCATTCATTTTTTGCTTATAATTTTTTTTTCATTTTTTTCTTGACATTTTCTGACTTGATTTAGATTAATGTCTTTTGTTCCTTGATGAATTTAAAATTCTACATCTATTTTTATTCTGACTGGTTACTCAAAAATTAATAACTTTATTTTCCTATTGTTAGATATAGTGAACCCCAAGTTTCTCTTCAAAGAATCAGTATGTCAGTATGCTCAGCTCTCTTATTCTTTAATTCTCCATTTTAAAGTTTAACCTCCTTGTAGTTTCAGTAAACCACCTTTTCCACCAGTTCTAATCAGTAGTTCACATCTGTTTCCCCTGTCCCCTGCTCCATCCTGACTCATCCCAGTCATCTGCTCCAGTCACCTGCTCTGGTCACTTGCTTTGACCTCTGGCTACTTGCTCTAACCTGCCCATAACCGTCCTTCCTGCCAAACTATGCACCCCACCACTCCAGCTCATACCCCTGCTCCATTTAAAATAGCCAATTGGAATTAGACTAGACTGTGCAGTCTAACCCTAGCCATTGGGGAATGACACAGCAATAGGGGCAACCTCCATCAGGCATAAGTACCCCTACCCCTCCCTTGTCCAGTTGTAGACTCACCATTGTTCCACTTGTAAGCCACACCCTTCTATGGAAGTAAATTGCCTTGCTGAGGAAATTTATATTTGAGTGCTACTTCTTTTGTGGCAGTGAAAATTTTACTTATAATACTATTGAAGGACCGTGTGGGTCCACGAGGGCCGTGGTTTCAAAGGCAAGAGCTTCCCAGCACCATGCCTCCATCCACTCCTGCACCTGGGAACCTAGAGTTCTTTGTCTGACTTTCCACCCAGCTAGGTGGAAAATCCAGGTGTGCTTCTTTGTTCAAAAACCCTAGAAAAGCTCTAGGAGGAGGGAGCTCTGCTGTGGGCCAAATAGCCAATCTGACATCAGAATCAAAGATCAGTCACTCCAGCGGAATTTTGAAAGAACTCCTCTCATTGGACTAGAACATGAATGGGGTGAGAATAACTTCAGGGTTAAAACCCCACTGCTCCTTACCTGTGTAGATTCCTCCCTTGGATCCCCTCCCACAGCAATGTGGGAGCTATCTCTCTCTCTCTCTCTCTTTTTCTCTCTCTCTCTGCCTAATAAATCGCTCTCTGCTAAACTCTTTGGGTCCACGACATTATTTGAATGGTAATCTCACCTCGCCTCCATGGCCCTTTCCCCCATTCTTGGGGCAAGAGAGGCCAAGGACCTGGGCACATCAGGGAAAACACCGGATTGGAGAATTGGAAGCATCTTTGGGACACCCCCGCAGCTCTGCTCCTGTCCCCTGGTTACATCTTTGGCGAGCAAGGGGAGGGAGCTGAGCTCCTTGGCCCTGCTCCGGTTACGTCTTGGCAAGACAGCCAGGAGGACACTGAACTTCAGAGCAGTGAGTGGTATTGGACCTCATTCACTTGTAATCTGCCCTTTCGCTTCTTTTAAATATTGTTAAGGAGAAACCGGGCGGCTGGGCCTGCGTGGGACCGCGTGCAGTGGCCGTGCACAGCCAGCGTCTGGGCCCAGGCTGTTATAACTGCAGTTGCCTATGCAGGCCCTGCCCGGCCTTTCAATAGCGCAGCGGTGGGACTTAAAGACAGGGCACCAAGCTTTCTCTGAACCAGTTTCCTTTTCTTGCCGTTCTTTGTTTCTCTGAGCCAAGCCGAGGGCCAGGCTTTGGTGGAGTGGGTGGGCCAGGGCATTGCACATGCTATGAGGCCCCGGGTGGCTGGAGGAAAGCCGCCTATGCAGCCATGCCCAGCCTTCCAATAGCATGGACGCTGGGACTTAAAGAAACAGGTGCGACTGGCCCAGGCAGCTGGAGTCAAAGCCGCCTTTGCAAGCCATGCTAGCCTTTCCAACCCCAACCTCCTGGGTCCAGATTTCTGTAAGTCAAACTTCTTCCTGGCTCTTTCCTCTAAGATATTTCCTACACATGAGGCTGTCCAGGGTGGTAGTCAGGGACCCATGCCCACAATGCCCTCAGGCTTATGCTTATGAGGACCTCCTGTATAAATGCACAGGACCAGTTCCCTTAGTCCACAGTGCTAAGTTATGTCCTAATGGAGCCAGAGTATATCAGTGGGTATGGGAGGCTATAGGACATTGTGTTCTTTTTGCCACCCACAATTTCCCAATCCAACTGAGTGGTGCCATAATCTAATGATATACAATTTGTTTTGCCTAGGATTGGCTCTCCGAATGGCAGAACTTCTCCATCTAGAATGTCATAGTCAGACCGGTCCAAGGCTCAAATATTTAATTACAGGCCCCATAACCCTAGGGCATATTCTTATAATGAAAAGTGGGGTGGAGGAGGAGGCCTGGGTCCTGAGGGCATTGTTCCGGCCTCTGCCAAGCTGCCATCTGGACTTCCTCAAGACCGTTGTGTTCAGAGGTCCCTCTAAAGGAGTCTATCCTCGTAGGGCAGTTTTATGATCAGGCCTATGTTAATGGAACTCTTGCTAGGGAATATTGGCACCCATCGCTCAAGACTCACTGACCTAGTTCTTCAAGGACATGCCGGTACAGGGCCACTAATCCCAGCAGTCCTAATGATCTTAAGGTGGCCATAAGGACATTTAGACAGTGAGGGTGTGCCCAGGACACCGGTAAGTGTGATTAAACCCGGCACATGGGGGATGTGATCATGCATCTTGGGCCAAGGAAACTACAAGGTGCTATAACTGGGGAATGCCCCAGGGCTAGCAGTTGCAAGGAATAACTAGGGATGTGGGCATCCCTGAGTTCAATTTCAGATGGGTGCTACTCTTCCCAAGGCAAAATTGCCTTTAAAGTGTATCCTAAATAACTGGGACCAATTTGACACATGATCTTTGAAGAAGAAGTGGCTCATTTTTCTCTGCCAAACAGCGTGGCCGCAATACCCTCTGCCGAGTGGAGAAGTATAAATTATAACACCCTTCTACAATTAGACCTGTTCTGTGAGAGCGAAGGTAAATGGATTCAGGTCTCCTATGTGCAAGCTTTTTTTTTCTCTAAGGAATAATCCTCAGCTATGTAAAGCCTATAACCTATACCCGACTGGCCCCTCCTCAGGACTACCCCACATTTAGGACTCCCTGTGGCTCCTCCCTCCACCGATGCTGACCAGGTCTCCTCCGCTCCTACAAACCAAGATGAGTCAGGGAAGGCCAAAGCGGCCAAGGCACCTCAGGCTACTAGGATGCCCCAACTCTGTCCTTTACAGGCAGTTGGAGGAGAATTTTGTCCAACCAAGGTACATACCGCCTTTTCACGTTCTGACTTAAAGCAAATCAAGTTGGACTTAGGAAAATTTTCAGATGACTCGGATAAGTACACAGATGTTCCACAGGGCCTGGATCAGTCCTCCAAATTAGACTGGAAAGATATTGTGTTATTACCTAGTCAAACCCTAACCAGCAATGAGAGAGAGGCTGTTCTAGCAGCGGCTCAAGAGTGTGGGGACACCTGGTACCTTAGTCAAGTACATGACCAAATGACGCCAGAGGAGAAGGACAGATTTCCTACAGGTAGACAAGCAGTCCCTAGCGTGGACCCTCACTGGGACCCTGACTCAGAACAGGGGGACTGTAGTCATAGGCACCTATTGACCTGCATACTTGAGGGATTAAGGTGAACTAGGAAAAAGCCTATGAACTATGCAATGTTATCCACCATAACTCAGGGAAAGGAAAAAAACCCAACATCCTTCCTTGAGCGGTTACGGTAAGCCATAAGAAAGTATACTGCCCTGTCACCAGACTCCATCAAGGGTGAGTTAATATTAAAAGATAAATGTATGATGCAATCAGCAGCAGACATTAGGAGGAAGCTCCAGAAGCTGGCCCTGGGGCCAGAACAGAGTCTAGAATCATCACTAAATCTTGCTACCTCGATGTTCTACAATACAGACCAGGAGGAACAGGCTGAAAGGAACAGGAGAGGCCAGAGAAAAGCTGCAGGCCTAATCATGGCCTTCAGGTAAGCAGACCCCAAGAGTTCAGAAGAGGGACAGGCTTGGGTTAGCTGCCAGTCTGGCAGAGCTGGGTACCACTGCAACCTAACAGGTCACTTTTTTTTTTTTTTTTTTTTTTTGAGACAGAGTTTTGCTATTGTTGCCCGGGCTGGAGTGCAATGGTGTAATCTCGGCTCACTACAACCTCTACCTCCCAGATTCAAGTGATTCTCCTGCCTCAGCCTCCCGAGTAGCTAGGATTACAGGCCTGTACCACCATGCCCAGCTAATTTTTTTTTTTGTATTTTTAGTAGAGACGGGGTTTCTCCATCTTGTTCAGGCTGGTCTCGAACTCCCGACCTCAGGTGATCCGCCCACCTCAGCCTCCCGAAGTGCTGGGATTACAGGCATGGGCCACCTCACCTGGCTATGGGACACTTTAAGAGAGATTGTACCCAGAGGAACAGACCACCTCCACGTCCTTGCCCACTGTGCCAAGGGGATCACTGGAAAGCACACTGTACCAGGGGATGAAGGTTCCAGGGCCTGAGGTGGCTAACCAGATGACCCAGCAACAAGACTGAGGGTACTTGGGGTAATCGCCAGCACAAGCCATCACCCTCGCTGAACCTTGGATAAAGCTGACCATGGAGGGCCAGGAGGTCAATCTTCTCCTGGACACCAGTGCAGCCTTCTCAGTTTTGCTTTCCTGTCCTGGACGGTTGTCCTCCAAGTCTGTAACTAAGGAGTCCTAGGACAAGCAGTCTCCCGATATTTCTCCCAGCCCCTAAGCTGTAACTGGGGAGATATACTCTTCTCCCATGGCTTCCTCATCATGCCAGAAAGTCCCACTCCCTTACTAGGGCAGGACCTGCTGGCTAGAGCAGGAACCATTATCTATGAATATCATCAGGGAGGAAATCCCTCTCTGCTGCTCATTATTTAAAGAAGGGATTAATCCTGAAATTTGGGCAATGGATGGACAATTTGGACGGGCAAAGAATGCATGCCCAATTAGAATAAGGCTATAGGATCCCACCTCTTTCCTTACCAAAAACAGTACCACCTAAGACCGGAAGCCAAAAAGGGGCTACAGGATATTGTAAGGAACTTAAAAGCTCAGGGTCTAGTAAAGTGCTGTAACAGTCCTCATAATACTCCAATTTTGGGAGTACAAAAACCTAATGGACAGTGGCGGCTGGTGCAAGATCTCCGGCTTATTAATGAAGCTGTGATCCCTTTATCCCTAGCTGTACCCCACCTATACACCTTGCTCTCTCAAATACCAGGAAAGGCACAGTGGTTTATAGTCCTGGACCTTAAGGATGCGTTTTTCTGTGTTCCATTGCATCCTGACTCCCAGTTTTTGTTCACCTTTGAAGACCGTTTGGACCAGAATTCTCAGCTCACCTGTACAGTGTTACCCCAGGACTTTCAAAATAGCCTCCACCTGTTGAGCCAGGCTCTAGCTCAGGACCTTAGTCATTTTTCACATGCAGGTGCCCTGGTTCTTCAATATATGGATGATTTGCTTTTAACTGCTAACTCACAAACCCAGTGTCAGGAGGCCACCCAGGACCTCGTAAACTTTCTAGCCACCTGTGGATATAAGGTTTCCAAATCAAAAGCCCAACTTTGTAGGCAAGAGGTAAAATACCTAGGGCTTGTCTTGTCTAAGGGCACTCGGCTCCTTGATGGAGAATGTCTCCAACCCATACTGGCCTTCCCCTGTCCAAAAGCCTTAAAACAGTTGTGGGGATTCTTAGGATTAACTGGTTTCTGCCAATTGTGGATTACCAGATATGGTGAAATGGCCAAACTCCTATATACTCTGATTAAGGAAACACAAAAGGCTAACATCCATCTAAAACAATGGGACCCTACAGCTGAGGCAGCCTTCAGACCCTGAAGCAGGCACTACTGCAGGCTCCAGCTCTAAGCCTTCCTACAGGGAATGACTTCTCCCTTATATCACGGAAAAGTCAGGAGTGGCACTGAGGGTACTCCCTCAGACCTGGGGGAACCACACCACAACCAGTGGCATACCTAAGTAAGGAAATTGATGCAGTAGCAAAAGGCTGGCCACATTGCTTGCGGGTCGTAGCCGCAGTGGCTATATTGGTCTTAGAAGAAGTCAAAATAGTGCAAGAGAAAGATCTAACTATATAGACTTCACATGATGTAGCTGGAATTCTGGCCTCTAAAGGAGGCTTGTGGCTGTCCGACAACCACTTACTCAAATCTCAGGCCTTAATGCTTGAAGGGCCTGTACTTCAGATGCACACATGTGCAGCCCTCAATCCAGCTAATTTTCTTCCTGAGGAAGGGGTAGACACAGAACATGACGGTCAGCAGGTTATAGCCCAGAACTATGCAGCTTGAGAGAATCTCTTAGAAACTCCTTTAGCCAATCCTGACATTAACCCTTCCACTGACAGAAGTTCATTTATGGAAAATGGAGTTCGAAAAGCAGGATATGTGTAGTCAGTGATCAAAGAGTGCTTGAAAGTATTTCCCTAAAATTAGGAAAAGGAAACAGAATAAACATATACACAGATTCCAAATATGCTTACCTGGTTCTGCATGCCCATGCTGCCATATGGAAGGAAAGAGGGTTCCTAATCTCAGCAGGAACTCCCATTAAATATCATAAGGAAATTTTAGACTTATTACAAGCTGTCCAAGAACCCAAAGAGGAAGTAGTCTTGTACTGCTGAGGAAAAGGAAGCAGAGGACAATCGCCGAGCTGACCTGGAGACAAAAAGGGAGCTAGACAAGAATTTATAGAAGGACCTTTAATATGGGAAAAACCTCTCCAGGGAACTAGACCTAAATACTCATCAGAAGACATAGAGTGAACAATCTCCCAGGGACACAATCTTCTCCCTTCAGGATGGCTAGCCCCTGAGGAGGGAAAAGTACTCCTACCTGCTGCCAGCCAGTGGAAAGTACTTAAAACCCTGCATCAAAACTTCCATATGGGTACTGAGAATACAGATCGAATGGCCAAATCTATATCTATAGAAAAAGATCTCTTCAAGGCTGTCCAACAAATAGTCAAAGGATGTGAAGTATGCCAGGAAAATAATCCTTTGGCACATCACAGAGCTCCTCCTGGGGAACAGCAAACTGGTCATTACCCAGGTGAGGACTGGCAAATGAACTTTATCCATATGCCTAAGTCTTGTGGATATTAATATCTGCTAATATGTGTAGATACCTACACAAACTGGGTTGAGGCTTTCCCCTGCAGAACAGGAAAAGCCCAAGAGGTAACAAAACTCCTGAATAATGAAATAATCCCTAGTTTCAGACTCCCTTGCTGTCTTCAAAGTGATAACAGCCCTTCCTTCAAAGCTGCAGTGACCCAAGGAATTTCCAAAGCTTTAGGAATACAGTATCATCTCCACTGTGCTTGGAGGCCTCAGCTGTCAGGGAAAGTGGAAAAAATGAATGAAATTCTTAAGAGACACCTAAAGAAACTGGCACAGGAAACCCACCTCCCGTGGCCTTCTCTATTATTAATAGCACTCTTAAGGGCTTGAAACTCTCCTAGGAAAAAAGGACTCAGCCCCTATGAGGTGCTTTCTGGATGGCCCTTTCTTACTAAGGATCTCATACTAGACAAGGAAACAGCAGATCCAATAAAAGATATAATCTCCTTGGCTAAGTACCAACAGGCTCTTAGGACGTAACCTGAAGGACACCCTAGGGAAAAAGGGAAAGAGTTGTTCCGCCCTGGAGACTTGGTGCTTGTTAAGTCTCTCCCCTCAGACTCTCCCTCTCGAGGCCCATCTTAGGAAGGACCGTTTTTGGTTATTCTGTCTACTCCAATGACAGTTAAGATGGTGGAAATTGAGTCATGGATTCATCACACTTGGCTGAAGCCTTGGACACCTCCTGAAGGTCATAGACCCTCCACTCCACAGCCTGAAGTTCCAGGAGACGACCCTTGGTACACCCGTGAGCTGTTATAGGATCTACATTTGCTCTTCTGATGAGATCCCCAGGAAAGTAACTACTCATGAGTCTAAATTACGTCTTGGCATTCACAGGACTATCACTCTTAACTTTCTTATCTGCGACCGGACTCTATGCGGTTGCCCCTACTTGGCCTAATAGCTCTCCTCCCCTCCTCGCTAGTGCCCCCCCATGACAATTTACACCGACTCCCAGGTGCAGAGTCTTCTCTTGCCAAGGCCATGCCATACTCGAATCCCAATTATTCCTTTAATTGTGGGGGGGTGTGGATAATAGGAGGACTTGGTACTTGCATTGGAAGAGTTACTACCTCTACCCAGTTTTACTATGAGCTACCTCAGGAGTTAATTGATAACATAGAAAAGGTTGCTAATTCTCTCTGCAGAAGCAGCTTAACTCTTTAGCTGCCATAGCTCTTCAATATAGAAGGGCCCTAAAACTGTTAACAGCAAAGAGAGAGAAGGAACCTGTCTTTTTCTAGGAAAATAATGTTGGTACTATATAAACCGATCAGGTATTGTCTTAAACAAAGTTAAAGAACTCAGAGACCAAATAAAACGCAGGGCTAAAGGCCTTCAAGAAGCAGGATGGAGAAGCTTATGTAACAACTGGCTGCCCTGGCTTACCCTCTTCTAGGCCCGTCTATAACCATTCTATTATTGCTGGCCTTCGGGCCTCTCATCTTTAAATTTCTTGTCAAATTCGTTTCTTCTAGAATTAAAGCCATAAGGCCACAAATGGTCCTGCAAATGGAACCCCTAATGTCCTTGGCTCATAAGGTCTATCATGGACCTCTGGATCAACCTGCACCCCTGGAAGACGCCCCTCTGGAAGAAACCTCAACTGCAGGGTCCCTTCTATACCCCAATTCAGCAGGAATTAAAGAGTGATCAACACTCGTGTGCCAACAGCAGTTCGACTTTCCTTTTCAGAGGGGGGACTGAGGGACTGTGTGGGTCCATGAGGGGCATGGTTTCAAAGCAGGAGCTTCCCAGCACCACACCTCCATCCACGGCCCTATCCGGGAACCTAGAGTTCTTTCTCTGACTTTCCCGCTTGTGGGCTTGGTGGAAAACCAGGTGTGTTTCTTTGTTCAAAAAGCCTGTGAAAGGCTCTGGGAGGAGGGGGCTCTGTTGTGGGCCAAATAGCCAATCCGGTATTAGAGTCAAAGATCAATCACTCCAGCAGAAGTTTGAAAGAACTCCTCTCATTGGACAAGAACATGAATGGGGCAGGAATAACTTCAGGGTTAAAACCCCACTGCTCCTTACTTGTGCAGATTCCTCCCTTGGATCCCCTGCCTCGGCAGTGTGAGAGCTATGTCTCTCTCTCTCTCATTTTTTCTCTCTCTCTGCCTAATCACTCTCTGCTAAACTGTTTGGGTCCACGATATTATTTGAACGGTAAGCTTATGGCACCTCCAGGGCCCTTCCCCTATTCTTGGGGCAAGAGAGGCCAAGGACTTAGGCACATCAGGGAAAACATCAGATAGGAAAACTGGAAACATCTTTGGGACGGCCCTACAGCTCTGCTCCAGTCTACTGGTTACATCATTGATGAGCACGGGGAGGGAGCTGAGCCCCTGCGCCCTGCCTGGTTACGCTATTGATGTCTAAAATTAATAATACTCTATAACCAAAAAGTTAAGCAAGGCTTATAATGAATCCTCCCTAACTGTGTTATCCTAAATTCATCTGAAAATTTACCTGCAGGAAATTATTTTTAAGTGCTTTTAGAACTTTTAATAATGTTTTCTTTCCAGACAACTTTATAGCCTCATTATTGCTAAAGTTTCATATGGTGTAGATTTTTAACACTATATAGGAATCCATTTGTAATAATAATACATCACTTATCTATCCTACATGTTACTATTGCAAACAATATAGAAACTGAAATAGAATTCCGATATAGTAAGGTATAAGTTTTAGTTTCAATTGATGTGACATATTTATTTACTCAATTATTTATAGAAATGCAATATATGAGATTTTTCAAGCACTTGCCATCTTTTAAAATTTTATTTTTATTTTTCTGATTGATAGGAAATCTTTTTATAAGATGATAACCATTCAAATTTCTGTCTTCTGTGAATTGCCTAATCATATCCTTTTAAAATTTTGTTAGATTGTTGCCTTTTTCATGTTGACCTAGAAAATTTTTTTATATATTTATGCTCTAATACATTCCTTCAGTCTAGGGTTTAATATTGTGTATAGTGTCATTTGTCAAGGTGAAGTTTTAATATTAACATGCTCATACTAGAGTACGTTAATAGTAATAGAATTTTAATAATGTTAGCCTACCTATTTGCTTTATTTTTGTTTATTTTCATGTGCTAAAACTGTCCTTCTCTAGATGGTCACACACACACACATATATAAGCATATATATATATGCACCCACATATACATTCTTTTACAAATTCTTCTTTTAAAATCATCTTAAATTTACATTTTTAAAAATTTACATTTTGTTACTTTTCTTGTACTATAATTTTAGAACCTAAGTACTTGTTTTGAACTATTCGTGGAAATTTTTCCTTGCAATGAGGACAGATATATAGTTCAATACACCTACAAAAAAAGTTTTAAAATAGAATATTGCATTTCTTCTTAATTATGAAAACAATCATTAAGAAAGCAATACACTAAGTAACCATAATATGAAGAAGAATTATTTATAGCTATGACAGTTGACATTCTATATCAAAATAATGATTTTCAATTGCTGCCTCTTTAAAGAGAACATTTAGAACCTAAATACTTGCTTTTAACTATTCCTGGAAATTTTGCAACTATTACTTTTCCAAATATTGCTTTGTCTTTATTTTCCCGATTCTTCATTCTCAAATTTCTAATAAAAATATGCTGATGAGGTGTGGTGGCTCATACCTATAATCCCAGCACTTTGGGAGGCCAAGGTGAGAGGATCACTTGAGTCCAGAAGTTCAAGATCCACCTGGGAAATATAGGTAGACTGTGCCATCTCTACAAAAACTTAAAAAATTAGCCAGGCATAGTGGTCTGAGCCTATAGTCCCAACTACTTGGAGACTGAGGGGGGAGTATCACTTGCTCATGGGCCTTGGAGGTTGAGATGCCACTGAGCTGATTGCACCACACACTCCAACCTGGACAACAGTGTGATACTCTGTCTAAAAAAAAAAAAAAAAAAAAAAAAAAGAAATGCTGACCTTCCACTTTACCCTTTGTAACTCTTAACTGTTGCTTCATATTTCTCATTTCTTTATGTCTTTTTGCAACTTCTAGAGAGTTTCTTCAGATCTTTATTGTAGTTTATGAATATTCTTTTCCCATGTTATTTGGCCTGTCTATAGAGTATATATTTTTTATTTCTATATATTCAATTTTGAAAGATTGTTTGTTTTCCTTTTCAAGTCTGCCTATTTTCATTCAGGGTTTTTCAATATTGTTTAGCTTCGTTTTTGCAACACTTAATTACAATCATAAATTGCAAAAGTATATTTTATATTGTTCTACTATCTCAGAATCTTGGAGAGCTAATCTTACTCTTGTCTATTGGCTTTAGCCCATGGTACACTGCTTCTCCTGTGGTTCAAAAGTATTTACATAGATATCATTTCAAAGACCTTCCCTTTCCTCCTGACAATCCTTATTGCTATGGATTGTAGAAGTGTTCCTATATAGCCATTTTGCTTTGTTTTTCCTACTACTAGTTCAGCATGACTTCCCCTAGATAAATTTATTCAATGTAATTCCCACATTTATTCCTTCCTCCAGCCTCTACCTTCTCCAATCCCTGACAGAAACTAATTGGTTTTCTTTTCCCAAAGAATACCTATTAGCATGACAAACATCCTAAATCTACTTGTATTATTTTTTCTAATCCAATTTGGGACACCAAGCTTGCTGTGAGGATGGATATATAGTTCAGTACATCTACAAAAAAAGGTTTTTAAATAAAGAGAATATTGCATTTCTTCTTAATTATGATAACAATCATTAAGAAGGCAATAAACAAAATAAACATAATATAAAGGAGAATTATTTATAGTTATGAGAGTTGAGATTCTGTATCAAAATAATGATTTTCAATTACTGCCTCTTTAAAGAGAGCATTTAAATTTCATGGACTCTCTGGCAGACTATTTGGAAGTAACTCATTGATGGTGCAAACGCCGGACCCTCTTTCTAAATCTTTAGACAGTGATATAATCTTAACTCTTTCTTATCTATTCTAAAATAAATAAACAATGAAGTACCTAATCTGAAACATTTTGGTTTTTATGTAAGAAAGTGATTGATCTATTTCAGGCATACAACTATTATATTTTTTGACGTGATTTTTTTCCAACCAATTTTAAATTAGATTGCATTTCCTGAGAGTACACACATCCCTGTTTGGAGAATGAATAAAATCTGGTTGTAGTCTCAACTGACAAAATCAGCCATGTATGAAAAATGCTCGATAGCAATGTAATTAATGAGAATCCATTAAGATGAAAATAGGTTTGATTTTCCATTCCAATATAAGCTCTTTATTTTAGGTAGTGTCTCTCCAGAGCTGCAGATGTCTTCCCAGGATATTCCTATTCTACACAGCAGTTTACTCTTGGAGCTCATAGTCCAAGCTGTATCAGTCTGTTTCCACACTGTTGATTAAGATATACCTGAGACTGGATAATTTATAAAGAAAAAGAGGTTTAATGAACTCACAGTTTCACATGGCTGGGGAGACCTCACAATCATGGGCAATCACTGTCTTACATGGCAACAAGCAAGAGAGAATGAGAACAAAGCAAAAAAGGAAACTCCTTGTAAAACTATCAGCTTTCGTGAGACTTCTTCCCTACCACGAGAATAGAATGGGGTAAACCTCCGCCATGATTCAATTATCTTCCACCAGGTTCCTCCCAGAGCACGTGGGAATTATGGGAGCTACAATCAAGATGAGATTTGGGTGGAGACACAGTCAAACTATATCAGTGACTCATCTAGAATGTTATATAATTTTATTCATAAAAGTTTAAACACAATGGTTAACATCGTGTTAGAAGATCGTTATCATTTACAAATTTAATCTTTGCAACAATCCTAAAAGTCAGGTACAGCTTTTAAGCGTCATTTTACAGATGAAGAATGTTGCCAAGTGGTACAGTGAAGCTTTGACCCACATGTTTTGCCTGCAGATTCCCTGCACTTAGGGGTTGTGCTGTGCTGTTCACTGGTCATTTTACTATATGAGAAAATTGCAACTACTCTATTGAATTGAATGATGTTGCATCCAATTTAGATTCCAGTCTAGTCTTTGTGAAATATTTGTGATGAACAACTTACCCATATGATTAATTGTATCTCTGTTAGAGTTATGTTATTAGACTCAATATTTCCAAAAGCATTGGGAAAAATCTATTATCCAAGTAATCTCTTTATGTAGGAAAATAAGTTTGATATTGATTCTCCCTTATGACACCACAGCAAAACTGATTAGAAAACTTAGGAATTAATCCATGAATTCAATTACAATAAAAAAAGAAATGGTTAATTGTGTTAATGCACATTCCTCTTTGTAACATGCAGATGTTCTAAAGTAATTGAAGAAATAAATTTTCTCTCTCCATCTGATGAAATGTATTCACTACTAGCTGGTCCACCTGCTGCAACTTTTTATTTATCTGACTGTAGGAGTTGGGAACCAATCAACCAGTATGAGAAACTCCTCCAGCTAAATAGAAGGAAACATCTTTTTATAAACTGCAGACTTCAGTGCTTGGTTTTATCATAAACTCTTATGATGAAAAACAACAGACACTGTGCTACATCCATGGGTTTACTTCTAATGTTTGAGGACATGCTTGTCATTATCATATAACTCAAGCTACATAAAATATTATTCCGATTCCCTACGGGAACATTTCAAAATGTTGTAAGGTTAGGTTCTCTCATTTCCCAAAAGGTAATTAAAAGAATGAGGAGTAGCAAAATGGTATGCTTGGCAAATCTTTGACTTTCATACCCCCATCACCCATTTTTGCATTTAAACTGGTCATTTGCTGGCAGCAGATGGGTAATAGGATGAAAGTTTTCAATATGGTGTTGTGGGGATATATATTTTCAGACACAACATGGAAGAGTACAAAGCAGAGTTCTTAATGTGATTAACAAAGAGGCATGGAATCTGCTATCAATCTTCCTTGTTACTGTCATAGTACTTCCAGGACTGTTAAAGAAACTTTACAATAGCTGAATACATGTTACACATACAGATGAAGAAATGCCCTGGGCAGTGGAGCACAATTTACTGCAAGTGCATTTTTTGGATTTCTGCCTTCCGAGTCACTACTGTCAGTCTGACATTTTGTCTCAGAAGTCTTCCTACCTTTATGTCGACAAAGCAAATAAAGGCTATGCCATCAATCTATGACAATATTTGCTCCATTTGAAAATTTTATCCTGAAAAGTATATTTCACTGAGATTAACACTAAGTTTACCAGATAAAAGTTCATTGTCACCTTTTAAATTCCTCGTTCAACTTCAATTTTTGTAACTGTAGAGAGAAAATGAAGCATATTTCTATCACAATAATTTTATTTCGTTTATTTTAACACAATTTTACCTATAAAGCTCTTAGTTTTGGTTATACATTAATCTCTGGTTTTAATAAAAGCCATAATATGAAAGAGCTGACTTTAAATGCCTGGGATTTCCTAAAGAAAGTCTTAGAATAATGTCAAAATAATGTTGATGCATTTTTGACACAGGCAAACAGTAGAATAATTTTCTTTGTTGTTGCTGTTGTTTTAAGATGGAGTTTCCCTCTGTCGCCAGGCTGGAGTGCAGTGGTGCCATCTTAGCTCATGGCAACCTCTGCCTCCCGGATTCAAGCGATTCTCTTGTCTCAGCCTCCCGAGTAGCTGGGATTACAGGCACCCACCATCATGCCCGGCTAATTTTTGTATTTTTAATAGAGACTAGGTTTCACCATGTTGGTCAAGCTGGTCTCGAACTCCTGACCTCAGATGATCCACCAGCCTCAGCCTCCCAAAGTGATGGAATTACAGGCATGAGCCACAGCGCCTGGCCTAACAGTGGAAGAATTTTCTTTGGCTTGCATTACTGCTAAACTAGGTCCCTATTTAACCCATCAGTATTTTTTAGTTTCAATCTAAAAGAGAAAGAAGATAAAATTAAGAGCCTTGGTAGAGGGTCTGATATGCATTCAGAGAGATGGAAAATGAAAAGAAATGAGCGACAAACAAGATACATTTTTGGAGTGAAACAGAGAAACTAATGTACACTATTTCATTTAGCATTAATAGATATAGAGTAGGGAGATAGAATAATTTCACAACGTGTACGGGAGCTCAGGCTAGAGTTACAGAAATGTGAAAAAAGTTTGAAAGAGAAAATACTAAAATTTGGAAAGACCAAATAGAATTTTGGTTCAATAAGGAAAAAATAAAAAGTTTATCTAACAGTAAGGCAGGTCAAAATAAAATTTGATAGACTGTATTTGTAATGTATTCAATTAACCTTTTTTTGTATAGGTTTCTCCTGCAACTGTCAGAAAACTAGGGAAAAAGTTGAGAGATTAAGTGGGAAGTTATGACAAAAGACTATGGAAATTCTGGTCAATCAGAAGAGTGGAAGACCAAATCCCCGGCTTGCAGATTGAGGACAAAATCCAGCTTACAAAAGACTAAGAGAACTCAGAGTAGTAAGTAGAGATCAGAGAAGAAATTTCAGAAATGATGATCCCAGAAGAGAGATATTGGAATGATGATGACAACGAACGTGTGGCCTGTTTATATTATACCATAAACGTTATATTATTGTCCAAATTCATAGACATTTAGAAATTATAGAGTTGTGAGGTCTGGCTACGAAGCCACCATATTTAAATAAGGTTTGATGTTTATTTTTAAAGATTATACTTATTTACAAAGTTCTAGCCCTAATCATCAAGTATATTCTTGAATATTAACTTCACTCAAAGAGTATCTGAAGGGCACAAAATTATTTTTATGCATTCTTATTTCCTTCATGGCATAAAACCAGCAAAACTATTCCCTAGCAGAGGACAGTGTGTATGGGGATTACATTTTTTTCTTACCTGAGAAAAGAGGGAATCAGACGTTTTTATATTTTTAAAAATAATAGGCCGGGTGTGGTGGCTCACGCCTGTAATCCCAGCACTTTGGGAGACGGAGGAGCGCAGATCACGCAATCAAGAGATGCAGACCATCCTGGCCAACGCGGTGAAACCCCGTCTCTACTAAAAACACGAAAATTAGCTGGGCGTGGTGGCGCGCGTCTGTAGTCCCAGCTACTTGGGACGCTGAAACAGGAGAATTGCTTGAACGCGGGAGGCAGAGGTTGCAGTGAGCCGAGGTCGCGCCACTGCCCTCCAGCCTGGTGAGGACGCGAGACTCGGTCTCAAAAAAACAAACAATAACAACAACAACAACAACAAATAATAATAATAATAATAAAGTTACTCATTCCTTTAATTACATCTTTTTCTATCTCATTCTTTCTACAAAAATACTGGCTAGTGTATTTGCTTTTTATATTCATTAGTGACCATTTGGTAAAGTAGTTCACCTTCTCTTAGCTTTTTTTTTTTTTCCTTTTTGCTTTAATACTTTAATCCTGCTGACATCTTTCAATGCATAATGAAAAACAACTCTGCCTTTTCCTGGCTTCCTTATTTCTGAGTACTATGGCAACGGATGCTAGTTGACTTGGTAAAACTTGAAAATGTCACATTGCTCTTCGTTCTTTGATGAATGCACATTCATGAATATAGCTGTATGCAAAGGCAATTAAAGGCAGCTTTAAAAAGCACCATAACCAAAGTCACCCTCAGATGATATTCCCCAGGTGGTGTATTCACAGCAACCCATTCCTAGCATTAAAAAGAGCACATCTTCTTTGTCTCCGAGAATGATTAGCAATCACTTTTAGAAACACTTCTTATGAAACAAAATGATTTCTGTAAATAAATCTTAATTCCAAATCACTGAATTCACTCAGAATGTGTTTTTCCTCCAAAACTAGTGAAACCTATCAAAAACATAAAATAAGAAGAAACAAATAGACAAATTATTTAACACAAATATGAATTACAACTTAAACCTTTGTTGACTCATATAAAACGAACACAAATACACACACACGCATACACATATGCACACAACTTTAACTTACCAGATTTTCACAAGAAATTTCAATGCAAAAACATATTTAAGGATGCTTGTGGTATAATGGAAAATATTTACTCATAAAATGACATTGATTCTATGTTTAATAATCTACAACCCAAAATGGCTATATGGAATTATAACAACCGAAATATTGAATACTATTTTGTTTAAATACAAATAATTTATTATACCTATAATGAGTAAATGTTTTGTCATTGTCAATATATATTTTCTTGTATTGCTATAATTTTAATTGCTGATTTTATATTTAATAACATATAGGATCTTATGTTTATATAGGGTGCTTTATGACAAAATGCATTCACCCACCATTACTTGATGTCTATTCTAATTATTTCAATGTGTGTGCCATGTATAAATGGCATATTCTGTTATTTACATTTTATAGTTGAGGAAACCCAGATTTGAAAACCTGATATTTCAAATCACAACGTTCTGAAATAAAAAAATAAAATGTTACCTAAGCCTTCTGACTTTATATTCGGAGCTCTTTTCTTATCATATTATTTCATTCATGTATATAATTTAATTAAATAGATTTTCTAAATAGTTAATGTTTCTTAGAAAAATTGAGCTGTTAATAAGAATATTCTAAAGTCACCAGTGATGAAGACAATGAATCAATGACTATCAGCCATAATACTGTGAAGATCAATGAATATCAACCATAACACTGTGTGATGTGATCCCTAGCTATGCAATACAGAGAAGTCTCTGAGGTCTTTATAAATGCCATATTTGAAAGAAGTCAAGTAATGATAAGTATACCCAGGACTTGTTCACAATTATTAATCAATCACATTTTATGGAATGGCATAATAAAATGTACAATAAACTTAAAGTTTTAGAGAGAAAGATACATTTCTTGATAAATAATTTGAATGTATCAAAGAATGTCATTCTAATTTTTAATGTCAGCATTTAAGTGTATACTCAGACAAAGAAGTAAAAGAAAGTTTCCTTCTGATAATTCCTAGTGGTCCAAGGAAAGACAAAAAGCTTCAAGTGAGCCTGTAACAGAAGCTAAACATGGAAATTAGTGCGGCTTTAAAATGCAATCATTCTCTGCAGGAAAAGGTCGTAAGTGAGGTTTATGTAAGGGAAGCTTAAAATAAACATTTTGAGCTTACAAAAGAAATGTATCTTAGTCACACAGTCACTCAAGGGACCTTAGAGGAAGCTCATTAAAAAGAGTGCCAAAACTTGCTCTAGAGACAGTGATAGTGAAGGGTTAAGTGTGTGAACTCTGAAATAAGACAGATTGGGTTTAAAGCTCAGCTCTGCCGATTTCTACCTAGGTTTGCATAAACATATTTCTAAGTTTGCACAAACTTAGAACAACAGCTTAACCTTTTGTGCTCTAGATTCCTCATGTGTAAGACAGGAATAATAATAGTAACATATATCGTGGAATTGTTGTAGAAAATAAGTGTGTTAATAGAGTAAAAACAAATAGATTGAGTACTTGGCTCCATCAGTAGATATCACTTCAGGCTATGTAGCACTCTGGGGATAGTCAAATTAATAGAGCAGCTGTCAACAGCTGATATTCCTGATGCTTCCTCGGTATTCCCCACTAACCTGCAAGGTAATATAAAAACCAACAATTAGATTGCACTGAATGCATTTCCAAATGTATTCTGATCTTAAAAAATAAAAGGAGACAAATGATTTCGAGTATATAGAAATAAACATGAATGGCTAAAATACTATAATCGAGATTGAAAAACAAGTGAAACATTGGAAAAGGGAATTTGTAGAAAATAAGAAATTTGAACACTTTTGATGTATAAAACAATTGCTAAGTCAGTTAAAATGAAAATAATTTCAAGAGATAGACAGATACTTCATAACATTTGACATATAAATGGGGCAGAGATATGAAAATATTTTCCACTATATGGTCTGAAGTTAAACATTAAAACACTGTAAGAAAGCATTATTGAGCACTACAAATGACAAAAATTTTAAGAGACTAAGATGCAACAGAGAAGATGATACAAGGCACTCTTGCCTTTTTTTGGTAGGAATATACAATTAAAATAAAGTTTCCAAACGGCAATTTGGCAAAATTGATCAATAATCCAAACATGTGTATACCATTTTACCTATTCTATTGTTAAAATTTACTGTTAAAAATTACCAGCTTTACAATATTCTTTACAATGTTTATAGTTTTAAAAACATGGAAACAAAACAAGAATACTTCAAGAGGATTGATTAAATATTCTGAAAAATATATACATATATAAATGAAATAAAATATTGTTACCACTTAAAATAATGTAAATTGATACTTATTATAACTTAGAAAAAAATCAATGAGTGGGTGATCTTCTTTAAAAAATTTATATTTTTAGATACATTGATAATCAAAATGAGAGTAATTGTTAACATCTACTTTCCCACACAGTTACGGGCTTGCTTAGGTGACTATATATTGCTAGGCCAACTTTTTAAATTGATTCGAAAAATCAATTTCCCAGACAGAGACAACTAGAAACAAAGCCACAAAAATGTTTTTAAAAACGGATTTAATGTAAATCAAATTATTTTAATGAAAAACAGACACTCAAAAAATATTATATTTGGTGGATTTTACTTTCAAAGTTAACGTTGCAAGTAGCAATTGACTACAGAAAATCAATTTGAGAGATGAATACAGGGAATCAATTCTGAAGCATATGAATTTTTTCAGATGTTTAATTCACTTATAAATTTAGAAAATATAAAACTGTAGTCACCTTTATCATCAGAGAAAGCGTTTTGACACGTATTTTGCAGGAATAAGAAAATACATGGGATGACTGGTGGATCAGAGAACATTTCTGTGTGCTAATATAACCAAACAATTTTACGGTGCACTAGTTCCTCTGAGCAACCCTTTTCCTTTAAAGCCAATGTTATTAATTTCTAGCCTCTTTGAAAGCCACTATGAATATACTATACAAATTATACAGCAACGTTGATGTTGAGATCTCATATTTTAAGATCCTGCCAGAATCAAAGTTTTGTCATTAAAGTAGACTATATATATTCTCTGTGGCTTTCCCTGTCTCTCACCAAGGTGACATACATAAGGCATTTGTTGCAAGATTTCATTGGTATGTATCCAATAAGTAAATTTCTCTTACCTATGCCCTTTCTTTTCAAAGTCATCTCATGCAACCTTGCTGTACCTCACCTGCAGTTTTCAATGGAAGATAGAAGATCCAAATGGTCTGGGCTTTCTTACTGGCTCAACATGAAATATGGGTAAATTGGTCCCTTTTCCTTTGCAGAATGTTATATCATTCAGAATAATATCAAACTGTTTTTACAGACCTGAGGAATAACATGAGGCTGTTTCAATAGAGTGGTTCTTTTCTGTTCCTTGACATCTTGATTTTTGTATCTTACATAAGGTACAGCAAGTAAATTAACTTAATAAGTGTAAGGCCTGAACTCTTCTTGAAAATAGCAGATGCTGTTCTCTCCCATATCGTTTTTCACCTTTTCCTAGACTCATCACTCCTCTACAGCTTTAACATAGAAAAGATCTACCTGTGAGACTTTAAGCAAGTCATTTAATGGTATTCAGTGTCTCTGTCAGAAAAATAGTATTAAATGGCTAGATTACAGAGTTCTTAGGAAAACTTAATTGAATTATGTGCCTGAAAACATTTTATAAATTGTATAGAATTCAATAAGTTGGTAACACCATAAATGGTTCTTTTCTTTGTGATTTCTTTATTATTCCATGATCTAAGCAATATTTTCACAGACTGTTTCACATTTCTGTTGCATAACACCTGTATGTTACAAAGCCATTCAACATTTCACTCATGTGTGAGTCTGTATGCAGGATATGACATTTCATTCAGAAGTACTGAATGAAACATTGCAACCATTGTCTAATCCTGTTTTTTCACCTTAGCAAGTTGCTTATTGAGAAGAATGATTTCACATGAAAAATGATTAGACTTTTATCAGTTATGCTTCCACAAAGAATATTTAAAAAGCAGTCTTTTAAAAAATGATGTGAGTTATTTATAACTTCCCGTATTCCTTTCATCTTAATGGCAACACAATATATGATATTTTATAACCCCTGTAATTTCCATTATCAGTCTGCAACTCTGCATTTCTCTCTTTGTTGACTCATATATTTTCAAATTATTTATTCCTCCCAAGGTATATTCAAGCAGTTGAAAGAAAAGAATAATGTCATGGCAGAGCATCGGTAAAAGTGGTTCAGTAAAAGGCACATAAATCTCCCCTTTTTCTACCGATGTCTCGAATTAGAGTATTACCAAAGTTTTAGAATAACTTCTGAAAATACTGAAGGATAATTTCTGTGAATTAAGGGTCGATCATGCAAACTAAAATGTCAGTTTCTTTTCTACCTTGCTAATGTTAGTTCTTCATTCTCTGTTGCAGGGAGTGTTAAACTGTGTTTCAAATAATCCTGTTTTGTCATTTTTTTTGAGATTTTCCATGAAAGCTTGAATTCTTCTGTTTTGGATTTTTATTTGTTTTCAGGAATTTAGCATTTCACCATTTCACGTGGATTTCTTTTGATAATAACAAATCAAGATGTCTTTGTTTTTTAGACTATTGTTTCTATAAGCTTCCCTAGTCTCTGTTTCTTTCCACAACAACTGGTTTCATTTGATTATTTTAATTTCTGATCCATGCTCTTTTTTTTTTTTTTTTTTTTTTTGAGACAGAGTCTCGCTCTATTGCCAGGCTGGAGTGCAGTGGCGCGATCCCGGCTCACTGCGACTTCCGTTTTCCGGTTTCAAGCAATTCTCCTGCCTCAGCCTCCCGAGTAGCTGGGACGACAGGCACGCACCACCACGCCCAGCTAATTTTTTGTACTTTCAATAGAGACGGGGTTTCACCATGTTGGCCGGGATGGTCTCGATCTATTGTTGTTTTTTGAGACGGGGTTTTACCATGTTGGCCAGGCTGGTCTCAAACTCCTAACCTCAAGTGATCCGCCCAGGCTGGAGTGAAGTGGTGTGACCTTGGCTCACTGCAACCTCTGCTTCCCGGGTTCAAGCTATTCTTATGCCTCAGCCTCTGGAGTAACTGGGGTTACAGGCAGGTGCCACCACACCCAGCTAATTTTTATATTTTTGGTAGAGACAGGGTTTCACCATGTTGGCCAGGCTGGTTTCGAACTATTGACCTCAAGTGATCTGCTCACCTCAGCCTCCCAAAGTGCTGGGATGACAGGCATGAGCCACCGCGCCTGGCCCATAATGCCTTTTCTATGTTAATTAATCAGACTCTAATGTGGAGGACTACTATTTGGCTGTAAGATGCAGAGGGGAGAGTTTTGAAGTCAACCTCACCCAGATTTGAATTCTGATTCTTGAATTCAATAAGCTTTGTGGCTTGAGCAGGCTGGTTACCTCTTCTGTGCTTCCTTTATGAATCTGTAATAAGTGGAATAACATTGCCCGCTGTTGGGAGCTAATTCTCCAGGCATCTCCTGCTTGCCACTCAGCTTGTGTGCAAAGCCCTTTGTGACACTCTCTTGGGAGACGGAGATAATGTCTCCCTCTGGGGCGAAGGTCAGGCTTGCTTGCAGCCCATCATAAAAAACAGAGTTTCCCAAGCTTGGACTTTGTCAGCTGTGACACACATTCACCAGACATGCCAGATCCAACTGGAACATTCCACCTCACCCCCATGTGACTTGGAGAGCAAGGGGAGCTGAGGCACACAAACAACTCCTACCACCTGCTGTGCGGGAGTAATCAAGCTACTTGTCCTGGGCACAGGGGGCTCAGGTCTGCTGCCGGCATGCGTAGAAGCACTGCAGGCTCACCTGCTGGCTTGCAAGTAGGGTGAAACCCCAGAGCCTTCAGAGTCCTGACACCCACCTTTCAGAGTTATTGAGAGAATAAGTGAGGTACGGCATCACCTGCGAAGCACCTTAGCAAATAGTAGTCCTAAAAATATGCTTTTTTTTCCCCTTTTTTAACACTAAGAATTTGGGGAAGGGGACGTAAATATTTGTCAACACATCACTAACATATTTTTCAGTTTCAGATGGTACTTGTAATTATAAGCAAATACCAGTCTGATTATATCTACACAACAAACAACTGGATGAAAGGTTAATGCGTTTCCAGCATTTTTCTCTTGGTTCAAGTCAGCTACTCAGATACTTCCAAGCAATCAACTAAAACTTTCACTTTCAGGTAGGCAGCCTGAATATCTGGCATCAGTGCACACTTAAAGTGTTATCATCCTCTGCCGTGGCGTGCAGTACAGCGAGTGTTTATAAGAAAAAAGACGAAAGAATGCTCCATGATTGTTCAATGATTCTAACGCACCGTGTTTTCTTATTGTAGCTTATGGGAAACAAGAGCGTAGACTCTGAATAGAGAATGACAAGAAGAAGGAAAACCAGCCTCACTGAGAGAGAAAACGTGGCTCTTCAGGCTAGCCATGTTAGAGAGCTCTGACACCGTGCTAACGATGCACGGTTTTCAGTAGCCAGTTCTGCCTGGAGATTCAGGAACACTGGAGTAGTTTCTTCCGTTTCTAGTTCCTGTTGGAAGAAAGAGCAGAATCCTCCTAACCTTTACCTCCTCCTCCTTGCCTGCTGGGCGTCTGCCAATATGAAATATCGATCACACACGGTGACTTTGCCACCATACAAGAGTTTACTGTGTTTAAAAACTCCTACCAGAGCTTCTTGAAAAAATTTCTCAGGGAGATCAAAATACCTCTTCTTCTTTGTCAAAACATTTTATTTTAACTTCTGTTTAAGGAAGGAATCCAAGCCACCACATTCTCCTTGATGTTTACTTTCTCTGAAAAATGAAATGTTTTTGGAGGATTCGATCTTCAAGCTCTGCTCCCAGAAGATAGGTCTTTGTGTGTCATCGTCAATTTACTGGAAAAAAAGAGGATTTGAGTTTCCTTTTGGCCTGTGGCAAATTTTCCCATCGAAACCACTTGTCCCTAACCTTCCTACACGGATGATGCCTGTGTTTTATTGTTGGGGAATAGACAGTAAAAACCCCAAACTTCAGCCTGTCTGTGTGCTCCAGACGCCCGGTGGTCGGCTGTGCTGTCTTGGCCGCCGTGCCTGAGCCGGACCTGGTGGCAGCAGGTGTCTGAGGCAGGCGTCTGTCCTGACTGCTGTGCGAGTGTTGCTCACCTCCTAAGATTCAGATTCCTGGGGTGGCGAGCTTTGGGGACAGCCAGTCCTGTGACTGCGGCTTCCTGAAGTTTGACAGGGGCTGGTGACCTTGTTGTTTTCTGATCCTTGTGGCCATTTCCTCACCTGTGGAACAGAGATGTCAACATGGCTCCTGGTGATGTCGTGTGAGGCCCGGCCGTGCCTGGTGCTGCGGCCACTTCTCCGCCCTCTTGCTGCACCTCCTTTCTCGCCTCACAAAAGGCTCTGCTGCAGCAGGTGACGGGGTGTGGGTCGCAAAGGATGTTTCTAGGACACTCTCTCTCCTTCTGCCCTCCTTTGACTACTTTTCTTTCTGGCCCCAAGCCGGACTGCAGGTGGGCCAGGGAGGATCAGCCCGTGGTGCCCACGAGAGTGGGGTACAGGGCCCTCCTGCATGGGTCGGGTGAGGACACCTCAGGGCTGCCACGTGTGGGACTGAGAGGACGGGTGCCACCGGCATGGATGTCATGGAGCCACACGCTGAGGTCTGGTGGCCCACAGGCGGGCCCTTCCTGGAGAAGCTGCCACCCTCAGCACAGCCCCACGAAGCCCACATCCTCATGCTGCCTGTGATGGAGTGGTGACCATGGCCAGCGAGGGGCCGCGTGGACACTGCACAGCAAGAGCCTGTGAGGAGAGTCAGGGGCTGAGGACAAGCTGGGCGTACATCTGCCGCCCCTCAAAGCCCAACAAGAAGAGACTGGTTCTGGGTTCTAGAAGAAAAAGAGGAAAGCAAACTGTCAGCACAAAGCTCTGAAGATCCTCGCTGTCACCCTGAAGGGGCACAGGTCAGCATCACAAGCCGTGTCCCCTTGGGGAGTGGGGGCTTTGCCTTTGGGGTCCTCTGTGTCCCCCTTTGGCATCCTTCTCTTCCCCAGCACAATGCTTACCCGAGGACCCCATAATGACGCAGGTGGCCATGGGTCCAGGAGCCTGCATTCCTGCCCCGAAGCCCAGGCTCTCTCACTGGGCCAGCTCTTCCTCTAAGGCAGGGGTGGCCAGCAGGCAGCCCGCAGGCTGTAGAAATGCTTCATCTATCCTGTCTGTGTTGCCAGCCAAGTCTTTTATGATTATTTTTAATTGGTTGTTTGCATCTAAAATCTGGGAAACCTGGCCACCCTGGGTCAGCATTTTCTCTTGGGAACAGCCTGTGGGGGCTGACCTGTGGAGGAGCATGTGCCCCCCACCCCAGCACCCCAGTCACCCCAATGTGAGGGGATGTGGATTGCTGGGAGACTGGAGACGGGATTTCACTGGGGCCTAGAGAAGGTGGTGACCGTGGAGAAAGGGGGGTGGCCAAGGGCAGTTTCTCAGCCAACAGGGCTTGGGACTGGCTGCTCCCCGCTGGCTTTGCCAAGGCCAAGAGCCCGCCTCTCCTCTGATTCGGAAGCGTGGGCCGGGCCAGAGCCTGGGGGCCGGGTGAAGGAGCATGGGGTCTCTCTTTCTACTTACTCCCTTGCTTTCTGGGTCTGGCTGTAACTTTGTTCTTCTCTGGCCTGGGTGACCCTCAGGCAGGTGCCTCCAGGTTTCAGAACCACTGATCCCTCCCCTGTGCCTCCAGGCCCACAGGCTGCCTGCCCCTCCGTCCCGTTACTGCTCACTCTGAATGCTCCCGATGCCTCTTCCTGTTCCCGTAAACAACTCTCACAGTTTTATCGAGGTTTAATTCATGTAGATGCAGTTCACTGGTTTACACTGTGCCATTCATTGGTGTCTGGTACCTTCACAGAGTTGTGCAACCATCACCACGATCCATTCTAGAACATTCTCCAGCATCATGCCTGAATGAACTCATATCCCTTAGTGGCCACGCCCCATGTCCCCCAACCCCTCTACCCCAGGCAGTCACCACTCTTCTTTCTTGTCTAGATTGCCCATCTGGACTTGTCCTATGAAGGGATTACAACATTTCGCCTTCTCTTTTTTGTTCCCTCAGCCCCGCCCACACACATGTAAACAGTCCCTTTATAAAACTCTTTTCAGTTAAACGCTGTAAGTGGCCCACCTGGTCCTGCCAGGACCCTGGCTGGTTCACACTTGTGTGCTAATAGGATGTGAAGAATAAGAGGGCAGAGAAGAGGAGGAGTCAAGACCTTATGGGGCCCCAGCCTTGGCCACTAGGTCATGGGTAATGTCATCAAAAGATGAGAAAGACAGAATTAGAGCATTTTTGAAGGTGAGGAGACAGTGGGTGCTGTTGGGATGTAGCAGCTTCAGTTTGCTTGCAGGGGTTTTGGGGATAGATACATGAAAGTACAGTTGAGGGACACAGAACCATTAAGCTCTTGCTACCACCACCAAAGAGACAGAGCCCTGGACAGAGAGACTCCACAGGTGCCGGATTGCTTCTCTGTGCCCCTTGAGCAATGTGAAGACATCACTCAATGTGAGCTTAACACTCAATGTGAAGATGTCAGCACCTCAGGAGAGCATCCCCATCCACCTCCCTCATCCTCCATGGGCCCAGCAGCTAATGTCCTCAGGAACATTTCCAGGGCTCTTCCCTTTCCCAGGTACTTCGGCCTTTTCAGGCCTGTCACCCCATTGTGTTCTTCATAACAGAGGGTGGGCTCTGGCCTGACCGCCAGGAGAATCGTATTTGCAAAGAGAGAAGTAAAGATGACAAATTAGATTGACAAAACCATAACCTTCCAACAGATGTCTTAGTCTGTTTTATGCTGATATGGCAGAATTCCACAGACTGGGTAATTCATAATGAACAGAAATTTATTTCTCATAGTTCTGGAGGCTGAGATGTCCAATATCAAGGTGCAGGCATCTGGCAAGGGCCCTGTGCTGTGACAGCCTCTGGTGGGTAGTGGAGGGTGGAAATACAGGGGAAGGGCATGGGGGCTGAATCCATTCCCTTGTCGGGAGCCCACTCCCCAGATGTAATGATGACTGTAATCCATTTATGAAGCAGAGCCCTCATGACCTAATCACCTCGCAAAAGTCCCACCTCTTAGCATTGTTGCATTGGGGATTAAGCTGTCAAAACATGAACTTCAGTGGACACATCCAAACTACAGCACCAGGATAAGTCCCCTTATGCATTAGTGATGTTTCCCAGTCAGTATGGAGTTAGAAGATTGCAGATTAATCTTTGGGGAAATCCCAACACTTACGGAGCAGGCAGAAGAAGAGAAAGCCATGAAAGAGCATGGCAAAGAATCTGTCCATAAGAGACCTAGGAAGAAATCTAGAGAGGATAATTTTTGTAGAATTGAGAGAAAAGCAGTTTCAGGATGGGGGTAGGCACTTGTACCAAACTTGGAGGAAAGGTCAAAGACCTTGAAATGGGAATTGTATGCACTGGATTCACCAGCTAGGAAGCTGTGTGAATACCTTCAGCAAGGGCAGTTTCTCCACTGGAGTGGTGTTTGGTACATTTTGTTTCTTTCCTGGTGGGGCTGGGGAGTGACATTTCAGCTTTTTAAAGTGTGAATAAAAAGTGAGAAAAGTGTAAAGTGTTTATGGGGAAGCTCGTTGGTAGAGGAAGGAGAGGGAAGGCAGCAGGACTAAAGCCTGCAGCTGATGAAAACATACGTGTTGATGGTGCTGGGGAAGGTCAGAGGAGAGGGAAAGGACAGGACAGGGACAAGGACAAGCGTTTGGGGTCAGGAAAACGCTGAGCCTTGGAGGGTCTCTAACATCAGCAACAAGTCACTGCTCTTTTGATATTTTCTCTAACCTCTTTATCTTTATTATTTTCTCTGTTCCAAAAGGTTTTTTTTTTTTTCTTTTTCTAATTTCGTAGCCATCCCTTTCCTATGCCAAGATTTGATGGAAAATACAGCAAGAAGTGTGAAGAAGAAGAGGAAGAAGGAGGAGAAGAAGAAAAACTATAAGAAGAAATATGAATGTTAAAGTATAATTAAAGCCTAGGAACATTTAACACAGGTTCAAAAATCCTTCTATAATCCAAAGGACCCAATCATATAATTGCTCCAAAATTTACTTTCTTAACACTCACACTGAATCACACACACACATTAAATTGCTATTTGTTGAAAAATGTAAAAAAACAAAGTTTCATGTATTACAGGCCATCTAAAATGGTTTAAAAGTTTTAAAGGAGTCAATTTCCATGACTTAGGAAGATAAATTACATGAAGCAGTTTAGTCTCCAATAATGACAACCAATAAAGTGTGAGGATATGGTTAGGATTATGAAATACTTGCTGGAGGTGTGGCATTGGACACTTGTAGGATGCAACTGGCTGTGTGTGTGTGTCTGGCTGAGTGTGTGTGTGTCTGGCTGTGTGTGTGTGTGGCTGTGTGTGTGTGTGGCCCTGTGTGTGTCTGGCTGTATGTGGCTGTGTGTATGTGTCTGGCTGTGTGTGTGTGTGTGTGTGGGTGGGTGGCTCTGTGTGTGTGTGGCTGTGTGTGTGTGTGTCTGGCTGTGTGTATGTGTGTGTCTGGCTGCGTGTGTGTGTCTGGCTGTGTGTGTGTGTGTGTGTGTGTGTGGCTGTGTGTGTGTGTGTGTGTGTGTCTGGCTGTGTGTGTGTGTGACTGTGTGTGTGTGTGCGTGTGTGTGTGACTGTGTGTGTGCATGCGTGTGTGTCTGGCTGTGTGTGTGTGTGTGTGTGTGTGTGTGTCTGGCTCTGTGTGTGCGTGTGTGTGTGTGTGTGTGTGTGTGTGGAGCTGGTGGCATCAGAGCCAGCGTGTTCTGTGCGGCTACAGCCTCAGTGCCCAGGAGTTTCTGTCTGGCTTCACAGCTGGAACCCTGTGGTTTCCAAAGCTATCCCATGCTCTTCTTTTTTTAAATTTTTCTTTTTTTTAGGAAATGAATTCGAATGGCCTATAGTTTTCACCTGTGAACCCAGGTGAATGAATTCTGGCAACCCAGGTTGATAGAGTTCTTGTCAACTTAAATAACTTTAAACTTGGTTTGGTTTATTGCTAAATAATTTAACTGTTCTTAGGGCAAATGGACCCAATAGTAACAGAGGTTTTTTTAGTTTTAGTTTTTGTTTTTTGAGACAGAGTCTCTGTCTGTCACCCAGGCTGGAGTGCAGTGGTGAGATATTGGCTCACTGCAACCTCTGCCTCCCGGGTTCAAGTGATTCTCCTGCCTCAGCCTCCTGAGTACCTGGGATTACAGGCATGCACCATCACACCCAGCTAATTTTTGTATTTGTAGTAGAGACGGGGGTTTCACCCTGTTGGCCAGGCTGTTCTTGAACTCCTGACCTCAAGTGATCCACCCATCTTGACCTCCCAAAGTGCTGGGATTACAGGCATGAGCCACAGTGCCCAGTTGATCTTAACAGTTTTGCCTTTTAATTTTCCTCTGTGGACTAGTAGGTGCAAGGAAAGATAATTACAGCTCAGAGCCCTGCCCTGACACTAGGCATGAGGCACTCGCAGTGAGGAGGGTGACACGAAGCATCCTGTCTCCTGTGAGAGTCTTTTGCCGCACACTTCATGCTGGCGTTGCTTTCCTCTCTTCAATTTTTCTCCTATGGTTTCTGCCATGTGTGCTTCCTGGTCTGACGTCTAAATTGTAAAAGATGGTGACCACACCTGCCTCCCTCCTTCCTCACGGCCTCTCACGTGGTGCCAAGCGCGCCGTGGGCAGCTGATACTCAGAGCCATGGGTTGGTTGATCTGGTAGAATATGGGCCTGGAGAAACAGGAAGGCTGGTCTATTTTAGCCACTATATACTGTTTCCATGACATCAGCACACTGCCTATTTCCTCCATTTCACCAGTCACTGAACAACAGAGGATTCCCAAATGAAGCAGAGGAAGGGGCCCAGCGAGGTCAGTCTGGGGACGACTCAGTGGCAACCGTGCAGCCAGAGTCGGGCCGCGCCAGGCTCTGAGGGCGCGCTGGGTCATCCTGCACTGGCTGGAGGCTCCTGGCTGGCTCCTGGCTGTGGAAGCGATAAAAGCTGTCGTCTGTCTGCTGCACTGGGCTGTCGGGAGGGAGCCAGATGGTGTCAGGGAGTGTTGACCCACGGGGGAGAGACGCCAGGCGGCGGTGCACTGCCCCCTCCCCGGGCTGAACCCCCTTTGCTGTGTGCCTGGAGCAGTGCCTGCTCCTGCGGATGGTGAAGATGGCCTCGCGCCAGTCACAGGAGGACGTTCTGGGAGAGTGAAGGTCATCATTAGAATCTGAATCACCAGGAAATGGAGCAGAACTTGATGTGGCACATTCCAAAGATGGAAAAAAAAGCCTTGTTATTAATTTGAGTCGTTCTCATAAACAAATTCACATGCTGACCCTTTGGGCAAAGGAAGGGCGAAGATGAAATAGGTGTAGCACAGCAGAGCTTGGGTCACGCTCAGAGCTTGACTCAGCTCCACACACCACGGAGAGCAACTTTCGGAACCACGATGATCAGTTTTGGCTTCTGCTTCACTTTGATGATAAATTAGGAATTTTAAAGATCAATCTTGAACATTTTACTTAATCTCAGAAACCTTTCCCTCTTTATTCATTAATATGATTATTTTGTTTCTTAGTCAATGCCTCCTTCTTCTGTAACTTTCCACCGAGGGAGGGAAAAGTCCCAATATTTAGCGCTCTGAATTTTCCAAAGCATCTTCATGCTTCTCTTGTCTCGAATTTCACCGGGAGGGACTTTTGCTATTTCCATGTTATAAATGGGTCACCCAGACACCAGGAACTTGAACAACTAGCCCGTACCTGCAAAGCTCCCACCTGGAGCTGGGAACGGGAGCCAGATTGCGGGGTCCAAAACCGAGGCCGTGCGGCAGACACTGCGGACACAACGGTGGGGACGTGCGTCCCTCCACGCGGCCTCTACTTTATCAGGCTGAAAATACTGTCTGGCCTGTCCTCCAGGAACCTCTTAGCATCTTTTTACCACATTTAATACCACAGAGCTATAAGACTTAGAAGACCTCAGAGGCCGGTATGGCCAACCCCCAGCCTCCTGTTTGGCAGCCAAATTAGTGAGAACAATTTATGTAATGCCACTAAAAAAACCAACCAACCATTTAGTACCTTCCTAAAAGCAGAGTTTTTCTTGAACATGGTGCTCAATAACCAATCTGACTGAAACCACCAGATATGTTGACATGGTAAAAAGCACATTGTCTAATAGAAATACAGTGAGAGTCACATATGTGATTTAAAATTTTATTGAGCCACATTAAAAAAGTAAAAAGACACACTCCCTTTGTGTGCAACACAGCACAGGGACCCTCTACAGAACGTGTTTTACTATTTTCCCTTAATACTCAGGAAACGTGCAGTAACTTGGTAAGTACCTGCTTAGTGGAGGGTTGCCTCTCTGGATTCACACCCTCGGGACACCAGCTCCTAGACGTTTGGCCACATTGCCGACCTACACTCAGATGTTCTGGCTTGTCTGGACACTCAGAGCCTTCACTCTGGCTTCTTCCAGAGTCCTCGGAAATCCGCACTTCACTGCACTGAAAGGTGTCTCAGGGCTCACTCTGAAGCTCTGCGGCTCACCAGCGACCATGCAGTTTCCTGGGCAGCAGCATCCCAGGCCTTGGGAGGGCCGTGGGAACGATGCTGAAGACACTGCAACTCAGAAGCGATGCTCTGTGCTGAGCACTGCATTGGGAAGTGTACCTAAGCGGCCACCAGTGGACGACGATGACACGCGAACGGGAATGTGCTAGAAGAGAATGCTCATAAGGTGGCTGAGGCCTGAGCCAGAATCTGAACCTGGAAGCCGCCCTGACATGCCGCAGCTCCTCCCCTTGAGGCAACTTCTGCCGCCACGTTGTCGGGTGGGGAAGATGCCGCTGGTGCCGCAGATTGGGAGGGCCGGCATGTGCACTGCGGCCAGTGAGCACCAGACGCCCAGTCCCGTCCACACTTCTCACACCCCTTCACTTTCTCATCCTCCCTCCTCTCCTCTCACCTGCATGGGAACAGCGATTGTGACACTTGGTTTTCTTAACTCAAGAGATGTACGTGATTTGTTTTTAAAAATCCCTCAAAAGAACATTTTCTTAAATTGAAACTAATGATCTAATAGAAGCTAGGCCGGAGACGACAGAATGGCCCTTGCTGCTTCCTGTGGTCAGCTCCACTCCCCTCCTGCCCACACCCCACCTGCCTGTGCAGTGCGCTGTGGGGCAGGCAGCAGGGAGCGCAGCATGGAAAGGCCAGGGCCAGGAGGAAGAGGCGGGAGACAGAGGAAAGGGAGGTTGGCCTCCCCACTCTTTCTGTGGTGCCCTCCCACCTCACTTAGAAAAATCACCACCAACATTTGGGAACCGTGCACTGACTGAAAGCAAAGCTCAGCTGGCCTTCGAGGAGTCCCCTGGAAGCTGCCACCTGTCATCGCCCTTGAGCCAGTCCATGCAGCGGGGCCGAGGCAGCTGGAGGTGAGCACGTGTGGCGGAGAGGCCGGATGGAGCCCACGGACAACAGGGCGGAGGGGCCTGCAGGTCTCCCACCGGCTGCCTAGCTGCTCCTTGCCCTGTTTAGAATCAGTGGGAGCAGAAAGAAAAGGCGGAGCAGTGGCCCTCAGTGCCTGGATACCTGAAAGTGCAATGCATCCTCTCCTTGTGCTGTGGGAGGTGAGAGCCAGCCAGGGGAGTCAACTGCCCCCTTTGTCTGGCAGTGTCCAGACCCGGTGTCCAGACAGGGCTGGCTGGATCTGAGAAGAGGCCGGCACCTGCCAGACTGAGAGTGGCTTGGTCCTGCCTGGTAGACACATCCATGGCCGGCTGGCCAGGAGTGAAAGACAATTGCACAGGTTCCGCCTGCTCCACCACATTGGGCCCGTTCACAGGGGGCCTGGGCACTGCCTGCCTGGCCAGCTCTGCAGTGTAGAGGTACGCTGGTGGCCACTGGCTGGGCTCTAGGGGCTGCTGCCTTTGCTCTAGCAAGACCACAGATGCTGCCTCTCCTCCCTTGGAGGAAGGGAGATGTGACCCACCTGCCTCGTGCGGCTCCTGCAGGGTGGATCTCTGACCACCTGGCTAGCTGAGAGGTGTCCCAGGGCTCACTCCAAATCCCTGGCTTGCCTTTGTTCTCATTTCTTCGTTTGACCTCAAGCAGGCCACGGTTCCTGACACTCTCAGGAAAGGATTTTACATCGATCATTTGCAGCTTCTCAGAGCTGAATTCTGCACAGATCTGCATGGACAAGAGCGGGCAGGCCTGGTGGTTTGGAGGAGCAGAGTGAGGTGGCAAAGGGGTGCAGGAAGCTTATTTGAGGGGGACCAGGGAAACAGGAACACGAAAGCCAGCTAAGCTGTAACCTCAGTTCCCGGTAAAGACAGCAGGGCCCGAGGCGGCCACACCCAGACGTCTCCAGAGTTCGTGTTGGTCCGAAGGAGAGAGGCCGGGTGGAGACCCACCTGCCCCATCCCTACTGGCTGAGGGTTGTGGACCATCAGCTCTCCTCGTTTGGGGGTCTGTCACAGCCTGGGCGCGCGCTTCCTCTGCCTGGGAGGAGCGGACACGGCAGGAGAGCGCTGCCTCTCATTTGCTCCGCTGCCTGTCTCATCGGCTGTCGATTCACAGGGAGCGGTCTCCAGTAGAACAATTCCAGAAAAAACCAGAGCCACCACCAGGCGTGAGTGTTTCATTGCTGACCAGGGAAAGGTACCGGAAGCTTTCAGCAGCAACTATCCAAATAACTGCCGATTTAACGCATGGACCCACAAACGGTGGCCCTGGGGGCTTTGTCTCACTGCTGTTCTTCTTTCCTCTCTTTCATTTCCTTCCTCTCTTCTCCCTCATAAACCCACGTGTGCATAAACATTCGCACACCCCAGCCGCACCACCAACAGCTTCTCCATGGGCTGAGGTCTCTGCCTTGTCGAAATGATAAAGATAAATGATAAAGCCAGGGTCGTCTCTTATCTCTCATCTATCACTATGTATCATCTGTGTATCTCTCTACTAATCAATTATCTATCTCTTTTAATCTGTTATCTGTTTACCTACTACATCTACTGTCTGTCTATACCTAGGTTCATTCTCATCATTATCTACCATCTGTCTATCTCTATTAATCTATTATCTAGTTATCTATCTATCACCATCCGTCATCTCACTGGTGTTAGCTCTGGGACTCCTCAAGTCTATGTGTGATGATGAGCAATTGCCCAGCTGTTTGATGCTATGATTCCAGTGAATCTGTATAGGGCAATAAATATTTGGATGAGCACATGAATAAACACTATTTATTTGCTAAGTGTTGTAGGCGGTACAATATATGACGGGGGGCCTGCCCTGAAGAACCTTATCCATGTGAAACTGGGCTGTCCCACCCTCCCCTGGGCAGGGCCGTTATAAGAGCACTCTCTGCACAGGCCGCCTCCCAGTGTGGCAGGAGCCGGGGCCAATCCCACGTGTGTGCACGTTCTCCAGGTTGCATGTGAGGCCGCTGTGCCCGCAGGAGGGCTCTGAGGAGGCGGTGTGCTTGGATATCTGCAGAGGCTGCGGTGACAGAGGGCTCAGCACAGTCATCTGCCACTGTGTGTAGGAAGAAATGTGCTGAGTGCTGAGCTAAAGAGCAATACAGAAGGGTTTTCTCCCCCACGGGGTGCCTGTGTTGCTATCATCTATTCATTAACAGATGTTTATGAGCAGCAACTATAATTCAGATGTTGTACGGGTGATGGTGGCAAAGCAACAGGGGAAGAAAGCCCATCGCCTCTCCCTTGCTGCAGCTTCCACATTGCTGAGGGGGATGAAAGTCCAATGAAAAGCAAATATAAAATTACATATTTCACTATGTGCGATGAGAAAACATACAGTGTGTGGTTACAGAGAATGGCAGGGAATGGCTACTTAGTGTTATCAAGCAAGGATTGCAGAAGAATGCGCCAACTTGGGGCTTGTGAGAATTAAAGACAGTTTTGAAAGCACCGAAGTGGATGAATTAATGTGGGCATAGGGAAGTGGACAGCTAGAGTGTCCTCAGAATCGCATTCTGCTATGCGAGCAGGAGAAATCTACTGGAAGCATGATCATGACCCCCAGGGTCTGGTTGGATCTTCTGGAATTTGAACAGAACCCTCAACAACGCTTTTCCTTTGAAATTCTAAGACGCTGAATGTGAGGAGGACTTTGAGTAGGTTCTTATCAAACATTATTTCAGGTACCATCATAAAAGAAAGGAAGCTGTGGCCTCCATTGAGGCAATGAAGCGTCGGTATTTCCGAGGTTATTCACACACATGCTTGCATTAAAACCTGCTCCATTAACAGGTGGTAGAATCATTGCAAGGCTGGGCTCACAGACGCTGGTGTTACCGGGCGTAGATTATCAACACCCATGCCAAGAGGCCCCGGAGAACTATGACTGAGGATGAATTAAAGGAAATTGCACGAACAGGGCCACATGCCTGACATATTTCCAGAAATGGAAACAAAAGGGACTGCATAGCTAGGCCAGACCACAAACCGTCCTGTGGAAGCAGATCAGCCTCAAACCACTGCAGAAATAGAATTGGTACACCACACTTAAGATATTCTTCTTTTGTTTTTTCTTTTTTCTTGCATGTAACATAAGGGCAGTGGAGAAGGATATTCTTAAGGACTGTATTTCAATGGTAAACTTCATAAGCTAGGGAGATTTTTAAAAAATGAGAATTCTTTGATTGTTTTTCTTTCAGCACAATGCTTTAACATCGTCCAGCTGGTTAGAAAAATGTCAGCATTCTCCTCACGTGAAACATTGATCCACATGGCCACTGACATGTTTCAGCGTCACTATTTGACATCAGATCAAACTCATCTTCTCCTGCATCAGCAGCCCGATGTTCAGGGCTGTGGACCAGAGGCTGCTGCACCTGGCTTTTGCCATACACGCTGACCATTCCTAATTCAAAAACATGGAATCCAAAATGCCCTAAAATCTACAATGTTTAGAGAACTAACCTGATACCACAAGTGAAAAATTTCACCCCTGACCTTATGTATTAGTTTGTTTTCATGCTGCTGATAAAAACACACCCAAAACTGGAAAGAAAAAAATGTTGAATTGGACTTGCAGTTACACACGGCTGAGGAGGCCTCAGAATCATGGCGGAAGGTGAAAGGCACTTCTTCCACGGTGGCAGCAAGAGAAAAATGAGGAAGAAGCAAAAGCAGAAACCCCTGATACACCCATCAATTTCATGAGACGTATTCACTATCATGAGAATAGCACAGAAAAGACTGGGCCCCATGATTGAATTATTTCCCCTTGGGTCCCTCCCACTGCACATGGGAATTCTGGGAGATACAATTCAAGTTGAGATTTGGGTGGGGACACAGGAAAACCACATCACCTCATGTGACAGGTTGCAGTCACAATGTAATCAAAATTTTGTTACATTTATAAACTACTAAAAATATTGTGGAAACTTACCACAGCCTATATGTATATAAATGTCTCATTATGTATACACAAATATTCCAAAATCCAAAAAAATGAAACATTCAAAACGCTTCTGGTGTCAGGCATTTCGGATAAGGGAGACTCCACCTGTACCAGCTCCGTGTCCCAAGGCTTTTGCTAAATTTCTACAGCCTGGTGCTAAGATGCCATTTGGGTTTAAAGCACTGCTTGTGTTGCTGATTCTCAAAGGGTTAAAGGAAGAGTCATCATTGATGGTGTCCCACAGCCGTGCCCAGCATCCTGCCAGCCACAGGGAGGTTGAGAGAGAGAGCGGGTGGATCCAGGCACGGCCGCCCCTTCACTACCAAGCGTGCACTCGTCCCAAGAGCTGTCACCCAGCACCTGCCAGGAACTAATCAGGAGGGAACAGGAAGGGCATGGCTCTGTCCTCAGGGAACTTGAGGATGAGTAACATATACACCTAAGATGTAAGACAAAATATATTTGTATAAAGTGCAGGAATAGGCACATCTCTGCCTCCAGAAGTCAGCATGCCAGAGTGTGGTCCTGGGAATGGCCCGAGGAGGCTTCAGCAGGGCTGCCGTGTGTTCAGATTCTTCATCCTGCTCTGATGATGAGAGTGAGCGCAGCTGTGAAAATTTAAGTCGATGCTTTAAATGCACTTTCTGTATGTATGTTCTACTTCCATCAAAAGGGAAAAGTGAAAAAAATTAATGAGAAAGAAGGCTCAAGTTATAAAATCAGAACTTTCATCGGTCAGTCTACCCCTCTGTGGCCTCCTTCTCCATCCGGGGCCTCTGCCAGAGTGGGAAGCGCAAGAAGGCATTGGACTCTTCGTGCCTTGCTGCTCTCAGAAACTCTACGTTTCACAAAATGGTCAAATGCTAATGCAAATCCATGATGTAATTTTATATTGCTAAAATGATGACCCAGGCACAATAAACTCTTGCTTAATCCATGCTTTTTCTGGTAGCCTCGTTTACCAAGGCACTAGGTGACACGGGTGCCGCTGGCTGCTCCCCGCACGTGCTGCCCAGGGTGAGCCTGCATCCTGGCTGTCCCCAGACCCCATTTGCTGTTGCCTGTGCTGCAGCCACTTCACCATCTGCTTGGGGCCCTGGTGCTCAGGGCAGGCTGGTTCGACTTCTGTATCACTGTGACGTATTTTCCTTCAGCCTTTTGCAAACAAACGTTCCAAGAAGGAACTAAGATCATGCAGTGTTCTCAGCACTGGTTAACGTTAGACTAACACCTGCCCCTTGGTAAGTGATTGAGCTGTGTTGTGGGGGATAACTGCCCACCCTAAGATCGGAGGACGATCGGAGACCGGAGGACGGAGCCATGTCCTTTCTGTTCAGTTCCTGGCTGGTGCTAGGTGACAGCTCAGGGGATGAGTGCCGTTCAGGCTATGCTTGACGGGCTGATGAAGGGGTGGCCGTGCCAGGACCCACCTGTCCTCCTCCCCCTCTCCCGGTGCCATGCAGGTGTGGTTGACGGGTTGATGATGGGGCAGCTGTGCCAGGACCCACCTATCCTCCCCTCCGTCTCCCGGTGCTATACAGGTGTTGTCGATGGGCTGATGGGCACTGCTGTGGGACCCCATCATCCCCCCGCCCACATGACTCTGCTCTCCCAGCTGGGCTGCTCACTCTGGATGTCCCTTATGGAAGGCGTTTGCAGATAGAGCACATATAGTGTGCCAGGTAAGTGTGCTTTGACAATGACCATGGACTGTTTTTGGCATAATCTAATACATGATAGTAGAGTCATGTGTAGTGTCATCTAAATCTAGTATAAGAAATGATTTGTGGTTGACTGATGTTCAGGTGGATGCAGGAGCCCTGTATTTGCCCGCTGCGTGCTAGTGCACTGCCTGCACACTCCGCTGGGTCAATGTGTACGTGTCTTAAGGGAAGGGCAGCTTTTCATTGCTTGACTCCTTGAAATTCTTTTAAGGGAGAGGGGACCAAAAAAACCTCTTCACTCCCTCAAGTGAAATGTCTCACCCACTGCAAAGGAGATAACTCGGCGGGTGGGTGAAATGGATGGAAACCCTTGAAAAATGCCAAGACCGTGAGCTCTCTGGTGGCAACTTTTATAAGGACAGCAATCCCATTGGCTCAGGGACCCACCCTTATGACCCCATCCAACCTTAATTACCTCCTTATAGGCCCTTGCTCCAAAATAGTCATGGCGAGGGGGAGGGCTTCACCTGTGAATTTGCAGGGTGGGAGTACACAATGCAGTCCATAGCGACTGTTGCGTGGAAACTTCTCAAATACTTCTGAAAATTTTCTAAAGCTCTCTCACAAGTCCTATACTACATACTCTGTGACTTCAGAGGCTTACTATCTAGATGGAAAAACAAAAGTAAACATCAGGGAAAAAAGGAAGGAAGGAAAGAAGAAAAAGAAGAAAGAAATGAAAGAAAGAAAGAGACAGACAAAGGAGCTACCCTGAAAGTCTTCAGCATCCAAACTCAGAACTGTATTTTATTGTTAGGACATATGAAAGTTTGGACTTATCAATCTGGAACATAAGTGTATAAATCATGTTATCTAATTCATTTTATTCTTATTCACTTATATCTTCATCTTATTTATTGAATTTTTAAAAAGTAATGTTGTATTTCTCTTAATGTATTTGGTAATTCAGATTTTAACGAATTAGAGGGGGCTTACTTGTATAATTCTAAATTAATGAGGTTTGATTATAATTTGCTTTAATTATGCATCAAAGTAGATAATGAGGGAAACATAGAGATCTCTAAATCAAGACATTTTTACAATCAGGACAGTTGTCTCATTGAACGGTCTTATGTTGTAGATGTGGAGGCTGAGTATACAAAGGGTTAAGTGGTGTGCCGAAAATCCATTCATTTGTGCATAAATATTTATTAAGTGCCTCGTGGTGCCAAGCATTATGCTGTATGCTAATAAAACTAAGCCTGGCTCAAGAAGCCAGGCCTCGGATTCTAGAATAAATCTAAGGTTCTTTCTCCTGTTTGTCTCGTAAGGCTCTTTGTTTAACTTCCTATACATCAGAGCAGCCTCCGCAGCAGTTACCACCACATTCTGAAAGAGAATCCGAAACGCATGCCTCTGCCCTACCCTGGGACGCACGTTGACGGTCTCTGTCTTTGTGCGTGGCTGTGAGAAGGCTTTCTTGGTCACACTGAGGACAATTGGCCTCGCTTCAGCCAGGGCACCCCGGTGCACTGGGTCCCCAGATGGTCAGACTCAAATGCGTGGCATCCCCCAGCCGCCCCCGCAGGCGATCCTCAGTGGCCTACGGAGACTCTGATTCCGGATAGCAAAAGAAACTCCAGCCACAAAAACGCCAGAACAGTGGCCTCCAGGCTGGGGTTCCACCCCGACCAGTACGGAACACAGGCGTTCTTCAAATGTATAAATTATAAGAAATCAAATAATGAAAAGATTAAAATGCTAAATAAACTAGCTTTAAGGAGTTCTCTCTCCGCTCTTGCACGTGGTAGAAGTGGGAGGGTGGCATCTGAGCCCCGAGTTGTCAACTGGGCGACCTCAGCCTGACACCTGCCTTTGAGCTCGTACCCTCGGCAGGTGGCTGGAAGATGAATTGACGGGGACTGGGACAAAGGTCCTCACAGGTGTCTTCTTAGTTTGCATTCATTTCCTCATTCCAAGAGTGCTATTTTAGGGTGTTTAAAAGTGAAATGTTTCTAATAAGATAAAATTACATTTCCATGTAGAGAGAAACAAATTTAATAGAATTTTGTTAAATGGCACCTTTATTAAATGTGGAACAAACACCTGTTGATGGCCACGGTGCAGCAAGTACTCCGGTAGGGAGTGCCAGGTAAATGGAGACAGATCCTGCGTTCAAAGACGTCCCAATCTAGAAAAGGAAGTGGATCATCTATGCAAATTGTAATCGTGGGTGGAAAACAGCATATGTTTGCAGAGAAATATAAGTAAAGCATCCTAATAGCTCATAGGAAAAGTCAGACAAATAACAAATTACCAACAAATTTTGTGTTGTTTTTGTTTTCTTTTGCAGACATAGGTTTATTTTAACAGTGGGAAGTTTACATTCCTACTGAAACCCAGCAGGGAAGAGGGAGGGGATGTATGCGGAGGAGGCCTGCCCTCGAAGCTGGCCTTGGTGCTGGGATGATGGTGAGAGGGTGGTGAGGAAGGGCGCAGGCCTCAGGCACTTGGCACAGAGGAGGAGATTCACGGGATAGCAGGCAGTGCTTAGCCATAGTGGAAATGTTACTGATGACAAAACACACCTCTACCCAAGTTCAAGTGACCCGCTATGGCCATAGAGCTTGATCCAGAAGCACACAGGTAAGTACTTCGAATGCTGGCTGATGGTGACTAGAACAATGTCAAGAATGTGCTCCTTTGTGCATGAAACATATGTGATGAGAGCTGAGCACATTTGAAATCTCAGTAACTTTGGGGTTTCTAAGTTTTGTAGCTCATAGTGTCAGTGTTCGGCATCCCAATCACACGTTGCCTCGGCACCAGCTTTGGATTGTGCTTTGCAAGAGATCAGTGACCTTGCACTCTGAGATAGTGGGCTCAATTAAGAGGCAAAACAGACCATGCAGTATCAATTCGGACAGGACAGAGAAAGCACAAAGTAGAAAGAGGGAAAAAAGGAGCACAAAGGAGTTACCACGGGCGGGAGTTAACGTTAGTCCCTCCAACCACATTCTAAATGATGACTTGGATCCTAGTAGCAAGGGAACGCATGTTATTTTTAACTGATTTTAACTCGATTGATTATAACTTATTAGGAGTTCTTCATAAACACGGCTCTTGAAGGTTGTTAGCAAGTGTGTTTGACTTCTGCCGCTCTAGGAAGGGAGCTCTGTCCACGTTTTCAAGGTATAATGTGATCTATAATACAATACCCTGTTTTTAGCTTCATGAATTAGAAGTAGGTAAAGGAGAATGTATGAATTAGTTAACTGCCTTTTCCTGTTCAAAAAAAAGCTTTTCAGCAAAACATAGTCCTTAAGTTAAAAAAGTCAGTGTTTATTATCTGACAGATATGTTTAAATTAGTAAAGAAGACATTACATTTTCATAAACATCGAATGCACATTACGTGAACGTTGAATTTCACTTTCTGTTGTCTCTTGGGAAATTTTTGTCAATTTGAAAATGATGAAAAGCATCAATAAAAGATGCAAGCAATTGTGTAATCTCAATGTGCTACCAAAGTGGCTCTGTATGAGAAAAGCTATCAGAGGAAAATTTGATTTAAGAAATGAGATCCAGGCCAGGAGCGGTGGCTCATGCCTGTAATCCCAGCATTTTGGGAGTTTGAGGTGGGAGGATTACTTTAAGACAGAAGTTTGAGACCAACCTAGGCAACGTAGCAAGACCTCATCGCTATAAAAATAAAAAGGAAAGAAAGAAGTGGAATCTAAAATAAAGATAAACAATACTAGCAGCATATCGTATGCCAGATTAAAGACTTTATTTTGTATTTTTAAAAATCGCCCTCTTTTTTCAAATGATAAATGTACTAATTTAGGGTAAAACACAATGACTGTTTTGTGGATTTTGTTTCAGTATTTTGTATGCAGTAGAATTGGGATAATACAGCATATTGGGGTTCTCAGTAGGGGAGTATATCTAAAATATCAGTGAGCAGAACTTTTAATGAATATAAATACACAGGTAATTTTAACACACATTCCTGAGGAAATCATTATTATTTGCAATGCTTTCATTCTGCTTTTTCTCTTAACAATGGCCTAAATATTTTTCAAGGTCAATAAATATTTTTCAAAATCACAATATAGTTTTCTATCAAATGTGGAATAAATTCAATTTATTTCTCCCTTTCGTTCTTGAATATTTAAGGTCATTGGTTCATGGTTATGAATAATGTTACAACAAATATTCCTGTGTTCCAAATTCTGCTCATTCTGGATTATTTCCTTACATTTGCAGATATGGAATAATTAGGTTAGAGTTTTTGAAATCTTTAAGTATCGTGGTGAACACTGAGCTGTGTCAATATTTATAAAAGTTGCATGAATTTACATTTCCTCCACCCATGTTTGAGAGCATCTGATCTGTCAGACCCTCACCAAAAATAGGCTTTTATCAAAATGTAATAAAAAATAAATACAATTTTTCCAATGACAAAACTGGTGTCTCATTTTTTTGATACATGCTTCTTTGAATTCTAGAAAGATTGGATATTATGAATATGTTTGCCATTGTATATTTTAGATTAATATAAATGTTATATATTTACATATTTTTAATGAGTTGGCAATTAATGCCCTGGTTTCATTTTTTTCTCATGGGAGTTATCTTTTTTACTTACTGATTCTTAAAATAATCAAATATGCTAGAAAACAAATGTTTTGTTTTTCATGCGTAGTGCAAGTATTTTATTTGGATTTTTCACTTGTTCGTAATTTTGTTAATTGAAGTTTGGCATCTAGAAATTTTACACTTTTAGGTTTAAAAGTTGTTACTGTTTTCCTTATTGTTTTGGTCTTTGCTTTTGTGTTATTTGTAAAAAAAAAAAAAATAGGCCTTCTTCATCAAAAGATCATATAAATATTCACTGACTTTTTAATGTCTGATTCCTTGTAGGCTAAATATGTATAATCTCCTCGTCATTATTAGTGAAATTATGTTCTTTCTGAGATGTTCTTGGAGTGACTGATGTGCTTCAAGTGGTGACACTGGACAGAAAGGCTTTTTGGGGGGATGCAGCACAGGACTTACTTTGACCCCGTTCATGCAGAGTGCCTGGTGCAGGCATATTGAAAATTAAGTGTATGCAAACACTTTGAAAATGGTAACATTTTTCAAAGGATTCAGTTATGAGCAAGGCCTTAGGTGAGTGGGAAAATTGGGAAAGTATTTTAGGTGGGGTGTAAATTTTGAGGAGTAGATTCAACGCAGCGTACCTTATTTCAGAGAGTCATTTTAGCTGTTGACTGAAACTCTTGGAAGTAAGAAGTAATCATAAAATATCCCTGTACTTACAAATTGGCATTCAGCAGAAGATCAAAATTTGCTTAGATATTGATAAAGCCTTCTTTATCAGAAACTTCCAGTGGAACAGGTGTCCATTCCTTCCATTTTTTTTATTGGAACAGGTGTCAGTAATATTCCAAAATGGTTAAAGTGATTGCTGAAGGTGACATTAAGTGCAGCAATGCAGGCAAAACATTCGGTTAAAATTAACCTTAAGGAGGATAGATCCATTATTCCTTCCTTCTTTCCTTCCTTCCTTCCTTCTTTCCTTCCTTCCTTCCTTCCTTCCTTCCTTCCTTCCTTCCTTCCTTCCTTCCTTCCTTCTTCCTTCCTTCCTTCTTTCCTTTTTCTTCCTTCCTCTCTCTCAGCTTAACTTACTTGGATTGTTTGTCCTTCGGGTTCCAGACCAACTCCGGAGCTTTGCTGGGGACACTGAGTGGCAGTCTCTGCTGGAGGCTGGAAGCTGTGAGCCACAGTCACCTGTCCGGGAGCTGGGAAACAAGCTGCGGGTGTCTGAGCACATTACCTACTTGACAATGACATTACAATGAATATTTTTGAACATTCAAAGATGAAGCATTAAAAATGTGATTAGAATAATTTCAGAAGTTCTTAAGTTAGTGGCTGGTAGAAGGCCCAGCTTTAGAGACCAAAGTACAGGCCAACCTTCTTTCTGTGCCGTGGACTAGACCCAAGAGGAAGGAAGCCCAAGGTGACGGCACAAACATTCTCAGGTCACAGAGCCCTACCGTGGAAACGGAGAGCAGTTACGTAGAGAGAAAGCTGCATTTTCCCTCTCTCTGGTCCGCTGAGGGCCTTAAGAGCCTTCAGCGGGACCAAGGTTTCCTGAGGAAGAAGGTGTGCTGTCTCCGCATGGCCTTCGGACTCCAGACTGAAATCTCCACTGTCACCTCCATCTCCAGGCAGCTGACCTGCCCTGTGGACTCCAGGCTTGCCAGTTCCTCAAATCACACGAGCCCCGATTCCTGAAACTCTCTCTCTCTATCTCTACATCTCCTATTGGCTCTGCTTCTCTGGAGAATCCTGACTCACACAAAACTGAATCACAAAAATGAAAAGGTAGATTCATTCGTATACTCGGGAAAGTTGTGGAAGCTGTTTTAGAGGACAGATCACAGAAGTAGCAGAACAGTGCTCTGTGGTTCCTGGTGAGATCCGTCAACCATCAGCACGAGCTTTGCCTGGGAGGTTAAGATGCGGATTGTCAGACCCAGCCTGCGGGTTTTCACATGAAGATGTGAGGAGCTACTGCAGCCCAGTTGCTGGAAGTGCAGATGCTGGAGTCAGACCCCCTCATCTCAGCTCCTTTCCCTCCATGGCTGTTTAACTTCGGCCCAGTTAGTTGCCCTCTCTGACGCTCAGGGTTCTCAGCTATACAGTAAAGAATGCATCTTATTGTGAGGATCAACTTCCACTGGATAATTTATGGATCTAGCTCCGCTTCAGACACCTGCGCAGCAGTCGTCTGTTTTTAGAATACTCTAGGGCGAGGGAGGGTTGAGATGGGGAGCTGCTGCCCTAGGCACGCTCTTCCATGGTGGGGATTTGCCGATCGGATCAATGGCATGAGGACAGGCCCAAGCCTTCGGAGCTCAGTGATTCATTCATCCAGCCACTTAGCACTTGCTGAGCTCTTGATGAGCTCTACTGTGTGAAGGTGTGGAGTTACTTGCTGCCGGGATTCCGAGAGCTTTTACATACATCTGACCAAATAGCCCAGCACAAACACGTTGTCTGGATGGGCCCATTCACGCGCCTGGAAGAAGGAGAGCGCATCGGAAGTGATTTAATCTCGTGAAGTTTGATTCTTCTCAAATAGTGACGAGTAAGATCCCTGGTCTTTTAACCGGAGTGCGGTGGAGGCACCGACTGGGTTCAGGTGTCCTCAGGTGGAGATTCAGGGTTCTTTTACCACCTCCCGGGCTGCAGCAAGAAGTCCCTACCTTTCTTCTGTGGGCGTAGAAGAGAATGAGCCTTTTGAAAGAGCATAACTGTTCCCATCGTAGCCATCCAGACTGGCTCTGAGAGGTGCACCTTATGTCTTTTGAATGTTCACCCTTGGGAGTAGTGGGTGGCTATTTGGGGCAGTGAACGTAGGCAATTTTCTTTACCTGTAGAGATGTGAAGAAGGATGGATTGAGGTGGGCGTGAGCCTACACGTGGAAAGGCAGGTGACTTATCAGTTTCCAGGGAAAACGTGATGTGTACAAGCGATTAAGGTGCATTTGCAGCAGCTGGTGGAGAAGGCAGCCAGAATCTGCAGCCCGCATTCATTTCGCAGCATGAGGGGCATTTACAGGTGCCTCTAAACACCTGAAGCCATTCATTTCATTCTAGAAAACAAACGGGGTCATGCATTTCCCTGAAAAGGTAACCGTCAACCTTTAGTTTCCGATTCTTCCTTTGCCCACATGTAGCACAGCGATGGTGACTGTGGGAGTGGACAGGCGGAGGGCGTGGCTTCTGCACCTGGTGGCGCGTCCCTGTGGGAACAGCCTGGGCCTTGCTCTCCTTGTGAGTGCCCAGGCAAAGTTGGAGTCATTTTGTTGGGAGGGCAGGTGCAGGATGGGCTTTGAGAATCATTCAGGCCTTCTTCCTTCATGCGTGTGCTTTTAAAATTATTAATTTATTTTTGAGACAGGGTCTCGCTCTGTAGCCCAGGCTGGAGTGCAGTAGCACAGTCAAGACTCACTGCAGCCTCAATCTCCTGGGTTCAAGCGATCCTCCCACCTCAGCCTCCTGAGTAGCTGGGACCAAGGCATGCGCCACCACACTCGGCTCATTTTTAATATATTTTTTGAGAGGTGGGGGTCTCACTGTGTTGTCCAGGCTTCAGCTTCTGGGCTGGCCTCTGCCTCCCAAAGTGCTGGGGTTCCAGGTGTGAGCCACCACACCAGGACTTCCTCTGTGTTTTGACCTCTCAACTAGCTCTTTTTACATTTTTCAATTCACGGACTTATTGGGTCTAATTGTATTGATTAGTAATTACCAGGATTGTGAATTCACATCTTGATGGATAATGAACTGCATAGGAATGCACACAGTTTTATGATTGGGGTGGTTTGTGCGTTTCTGCTAAGATTCATGTTCTACCATGACAGACAAGGGGATGGGTGCTAGTAGACCGAGAACCCAGAGCTGAGGGCTTTCTGCCAGCCCCTGCCACTCAGCTAGTCACAAACAGTCTCCAAGGGCCACCACGGGCTAGGCCTGGTCAGCCTGGGCAGCATCCAGTGTGTGATGGCACCAGTACATGCCTCCTGTCTTAGGAAAGCAGCTTGCTGGAGACCAAGACAGACCACTGGGCTACAGGCAGCCTTGAAAGTGTGTAGGGAAGCCCCTAGACCAATCTTTGAGGGTCAGGGAGGGCTCCAAGAGACAATGGTGGCGAAGCTGCGAGGTGAAGCGCGGTGTAGGCAGGCAGATGAGACACGCTGGGTGGATGGGCCGTGTGAGCTGTGGGGGCAGCAGAAGATGAGCAGTGGGTGGTGGGTGTGGAGGTTCCTAGCCCAGGACCGCAGGGAGAATGAAGGAGGCCGTAAGTGAGGAGGGGCCTGAGGATCTCAGAGAAGCCACAGCAGAAGGCCCGACATCGGTCCAGACAGGTAGCTGGCCTTTTGCTACTAAAATTGTGACCATAGTATATTTTGAACGATCGTTTCCATTGCATCTGCTGTGGACTGAATGCGTTGCCGAGATTCACAGGTGGAGACATGGTCCCCAGTGCGGCGGTGCTGAGAGCGGAGGCTGCAGGAGGTTCGCTCCTGATTAGCAAGGGGCTTGAGGGTGACTCTGTTCTTCCTCACCTGCTGCCTCGTGAGGACACAGAGAAGGCGTTGCCTGAGGGGAGCCGCGCTGACCAGACACAGAACCTGCTGGGGCCTTGATCTTGCATTCTCGCCTCCCCATCGTGGGAAATCGGTGTCTGTTCTTCATAAACGACCCAAGCTCAGGTCTTTTGTTATAATCACAGGAACAGACTAAGACCTATTAATCACTGCACTGGGCTAAATCAATGCACCTGCCAGACAGCGATTAATACTTCCATTCACCCAGCGTTTGGAAAGAGGCCCAAGTTAACCTGCAGCTCTTTGTGGGTCCCTTGCTATGGGCCCCAGCGCAATTCCAAGCTCCCTGGGACCAAGCGCTGCCAAGACCCACGCCGGCCTTTGCAGTCACACTGCAGCCTGGCTGTGAAGGAGATGAAAGCGTACGTTTGAAAAATTGGGGCACTTTTATCTTTGTAAGATAGCACCTCCAGCGCTGTCGAGGAGAGAGACTGGATCTTAGGAAACCATTAGGCGGAGACACACTAAACCCAGCGCCAAAGCCCAGGGCTCAGGAGGTTGCTGCGGTCCTTCCAGAGGAGGCCTGTTCCCAGGGTCACGAAGACGAGGGAGCAGGCCCACCCTGCCAGCCTCGTTGGGTGCCACCTGCTCCAAGGAGCTGTCTCAGCGCATGTCAGCTTCAGACATATTTTCTTTCTTCCACAGCAACTACTGTTTTGCCGCTTCTTCGGTGTTAGTCATTTGCTACCTTATATTAATGATAATAATTCCTTGTATTGCTTCTGTCTTTTCTGCTGGTTTAATTCATTAGATCTCTTTTAAGCCCGGGACCCCGTCTCGCATCTAGTCTGCGTCCTGCACATCGGGCCTTTTAGTCATGGCTCCAGGAGCTGGAAGAGAGCGCAGCCCCCGGTCTTTGGAGGAGGTTGTGCACGGTGGCAGTGAGGACCCACGGGCCTCTTAGGAAGAGTGAGCCAGGCTGCAGCTGTGTCATCCTGTGCAAACTGCTAGACTGTTCCAGGCTGCTTTCCAGTGTGTGAAATGGGAACAACAGCACTGAGCTTGCCTGCTGTGTGTGGGTGAGTGAGTGTGTGGTTGAGTGTGGAGAGGTAAGAGGCACAGCAGAGCTCTGGACACAGCATTCTCACGATACACAATGGACATTGCTATGGCTTGGCTTTGGTGGCTGGAGCCACAGCCTGGACGGAAGGAGAAAGGCGTGGAAGAGGCTCAGAGGCGACCAAGCTCACATGGGAGCCAAGATGACACAGAAGTCCCCAGAACAAGACGAACAAGCCGGTGACCTGGAGTGGCCAGTAATTACCAGCCCGAGTGCATTCCTGAGCAGAGGAGGGCTGGCCAAGCTGTGTCTGGGGAGGTGCGTCTGGCCGTGGCTTTGGGAAGCAGAAAAGGCTGGAGCAGGCAGATGGGGGTGATGGTGGGTGGACATGGAACGTAGGGGCAGTCAGGGACCTGCACTCAGGAGGGTGCGGCTGCAGGATCCCAGGGCACTGGAGGTGCACTGGGGCTCTTATCTGATTGCAGGGACGAGGCTAGGGACAGCGACAGAGAGGGTGGGAGTGTTTCCAAAAGTGAGACGGTAATGACTATGTGGATGATCCAACTAGGGCACGGATTTGTTGGAGACACATCTGTCTCTTCATCAACGGATAATGACAGTGCAAGGTGGCATTGGAAACCCTCGTTAATATTTGCACCATGCTCAGAGGGTCATAGACAAAAGAACCTTTGGAAAAGGCATGGTCCTGAGTGCGTTGTAAGCACGGCCTCATCTTCAGAAGTGGCTAGCTGTGAGGCTGGGAGTTCAGTCTGCTGTTGTTTTTGACAGAACTGGGGACAGCTACATTACTCCTGCATGGCCAAGTTGATGTGAGCATGCTTCTCCACCAAAATAAGCCAGTGAAACAAAACTCGTACCTCTCCAATCATTCATTTTATTTGTGCTGCATTTCTCAATGAAAGCCAGTTCAGACAAGCTCACTGGTACGTTTTCTTTGCTTGTTCTTGGCCGGAAAATCCAGGTTTTATTGATCAGGTGATGAAGGAAGATTATAGGGAAAGAGCTTCCCTCGAAGCAAGAGGAATTTAGGTTGGCAGAGATGAGGTGAGGCCTGGTGAGCCGTGGATGGGGCTGTGGGAGGAGGCGGCATCCGATGTTTAAATGACTGCGGCAGATCTCTCTGGAATTATCTCACTAACATTTCTGACTGCAAGCAGATTTCTTCCAGATCTGTGAAACCAACATCAAAATGTAGGCAGCTGCAGGGGTGGGCAGGAGACAGTGTCCGAGCTGGTGGTGTAGTTACCTCGCATCGATTTTGGGGTAGACACTTTGAAGTTCTGGAGCCTGAGCTGCATTTTATCCACGCTTCCGCTTCCCCTCCCCAGCAGTCTCCGTGCTCCTAGGTGAGCCGCCAGGCTGCCCTTCACTCTCCAGCCATAGCGGTGAGTGGCAGCCACGTCTACACTCAGCTCAGTGGTTCTTTTCTCCTTGTCTTCCTTGGGCCAAGGGCCTTGGAACGCAGGGCTGCTGGAGCCTCAGAGCCTGCGCTTTCTCTGGAGAGGAAGCGGGGCTCAGGGATCTGCTCTGAAGGTCATGGTCACTTGGAGCAGTCAGGACCATCATCCTCACGGTCTGCTGAGTCCTGGCAGGGGGGCAACGTTGCTCTGGAAGTCACATGGCAGCAAGTACAGGCCTGAGGTGGAGACTAAGCACCAATCTCAGCCTTGAAATACCTGCTTAGGCCGATAAAACCCCCCTGCTCCCCACTCCGACTTCAACAGATCCCTCCACTTCCAGCAACTCTTCCACCTTCAGAAAGAATCCCAGCCAGCTTAGGAAGCCCCACTGTCTGTAGCTCTCTAAAAAGGCCTTTCTTCTCCACTGTAAGCAAAGCCTTCATGTTGTTTGAGGGCCGAGCTGGGAACTCAATAATTGAGAAGAGAAATATATATGGCTCAGATACCACACGTTTAAATATTTAGACAGCTGAGAGGGATAGCAAGAAATCCCTCTTCTGTGTGATAATTGTCATGCTCATCAATCCTATGGCAAGATTAGTCAGCAAATGATACAATTAATGATAACAACTTTACTGTGTATTCTCCTTCGAGCTGACTTCTATTTGGATGCTAGAAAATTATCTATGTGGAAACATCAGAAGAAAGAAGAAAATCAGAATATTTAATTAATTTATTTGAGACAGGATCTCGCTCTTTTACTCAGACTGGAGTGCATTGGCGTGATCACGGTTGACTGCAGCTTTGACCTTCTGAGCTCAAGTCATCCTCCCACTCCAGCCTCCCGAGTAGTTGGGATTACGGGTGCGCACCGCCACACCTGGCTCATTTTTGTATTTTTAGTAGAGATGGAGTTTTACCATGTCGGTCCAGTGGGTCTCAAACCCCTGACCTCAGGTGATCTGTCCACTTGGCCTCCCAAAGTGCTGGGATTATAGGCACGAGCCACCATGCCCAGCCCTAAACATGTTCATCTAGTGCTACAATGACTAAGCCCTGAAACACATGGAAAGTTACAGCATATCCTCATAGAGAATAATTGATGCCGTCAGTTGCTGGGCCGGAAGGGGCATAACAGAGATAAAGTCTCTCAGGGCACAGCAGGGCAAATACACCAATGCTTTGGGACACCTGGCGTAGGCACGGCTTGGGGCAGAGGCCTGGCGATGGTGGCCGAGCGACAGTGTCTGGGAGCAGCTCCTTGTCCTTCTATTAGCTCAAGACATCGTCTACAGGAGGCAGCCACAGAGGGTTTCCAGAAGCTTTCTGTATAACACTGCAGTGGGGATGGGTGTCATGACTATTTGTCCAAACTCATAGAATGCGCAACACTAAGGGGGGCTCTCCTGTGAATGGCCGGCTTTGGGTGACAATGATGTGTCACTGTAGGTTCATCGATTGTAGCATATGCACACTGTGGTGGGGATGTGGGTTGTGAGGGAGGCTGTGCGTGCTGAGGTGCAGGGAGTAGATGGGGAACCTCTGTGCCTTCTGCTCAGTTTTGCTGTGAACCCAAAATCACCCTAAAAAACAAAGTTTCTTAAAAAGAAGTACAGACACATTCTCCAACACAATGTACCTTGAAAACGTGCCTTGGCGATGAATGAGGTAAAAAGGCCACACGCTGTCCTCTTCCATGTGCATCAAAGTGCAGAACAGGCAAATCCAGAGGAAGGAAGTCAGGCAGTGGCTGCCAGGGGCTGGAGGTGGACAGGGACTGCCAAGGGGAATGTGGCTTCTCCTGGGGACTGGGAATGCTCCTCAGTCGGGTTGTGGTGATGGTGGCACAATCTTGTGAATGTACTATGTACCCTGAATTATAGCCTTTAAATGGGTAAATTTAGGATATGTCAATTATATCACAATAACGTTGGTTAAAAAAGTCATGTGCATATTAAGAAGGATAACCCTGACCACGACGCCGTGGCTCAAGCCTGTAATCCCAGCACTTTGGGAGGCTGAGGTGGGTAGATCAGAAGGTCAGGAGTTTGAGACCAGCCTGATCAACATGGTGAAATCCCGTCTCTACTAAAAATACAAAAATTAACCAGGCGTGGTGGCACATGCCTGTAGTCCCAGCTACTCAAGGGGCTGAGGCAGGAGAATTGCTTGAACCAGGGAGGCGGAGGTTGCAGTGAACCAAGATCACGCTATTGCACTCTAGCCTGGGTGACAGAGCAAGACTCCATCTCAAAAGAAAAAAAAAAAAGAAAAGAAGAGAAAGGAAAGGAAAAAAAGGATAGCTTAAGAATAATAACTGAACTCCATCCAATGCAACCCAGAATCCTGTTGCAGGTGAACACTCCCACCTATGGCCTTGCATCACACACTGTCAGGCCAGACTGCTGGTGAAAACACTGAAATAGTGCCACAGTTCGTGGTATGTAGTAAATAGCATAATTATAGCTGTGATAACTGGCAGTCTTTTATTATAATATAAATTCTAGGGTAAGTTCACTGGGTCGCACTAATTAATACTGACCATTGCAACTAGTATACTACATAGGCTTTCTGCTGTACTGTCCTCTGAGAAACTTTTGGTCTTATTGTTATGATGCATTGCGTTCTTTACCTAAGTAGTAGCTACAGATGCTAAAATAAAATATTATAAAAAATCACTCTGGATAAGTGTAGGAATGCTTGCTCTAAATACCATAAACATGTATCTTCTGATCTTCAGAGAGAATAGGAGGAAGGTCTACTGCCTAGAGCATCTTCTGGTGTTGGAAATACCAGGCTGGCCTGGAGCAGGGTTTAACTGGCAAGAATTAGTTTTTTTTTTTTTTTTAATTCTTTTAGAAAAAGCTGCACTGCTGGAATTAAAAACAACTTGATTATTTCAACAAAATATGAATGACTTATTATTGACACTCATGTAAATGCCAGATGCAAGAGGTGCCAACTGTGAAATTCCAAAAATTAAAGTTGTCAGCCATCCACAAATTTAGTTCAGGGACAACCATGGTGGGCAGAAGAGTCACGGTTTCCATACGGAAATGTGTAATATTAATGAAAAAAAGTGGAAGAAGAATGTTCTTAATTCATAATTCAGTTTCACATACAAACTTTAAAAATCATAAAAAATTATTAAAAATTTTATTAAAGAGTGTTAATGGGTTGGGCACGGTGGCTCACACCTGTAATCCCAGCACACTGGGAGGCTGAGGCAGGTGGATCACGAGGTCAAAAGATTACCATCCTGGCCAACATGGTGAAACCCTGTCTCTACTAAAAATACAAAAATTAGCTGGGCATGGTGTTGCACGCCTATAGTCCCAGCTACTCAGGAGGCTGAGGCTGGAGAATCCCTTGAACCCAGGAGGCAGAGGTTTCAGTGAGCTGTGATGGTGCTACTGCACTCCAGCCTGGCGACAGAGCGAGACTCTGTATCAAAAAAAAAAAAAAGAGTGTGAATAAAGAAACTGAAAAAATGTTTAGAAGTTGCTCTTATAATCTTTTATACCACCTACTCTGTGGCCAAAAATAATCAGGCATTTCAGACATACATAGTTTTTTGTTTTTTTTTTTTTTTGAAACAGAGTTTTACTCTTGTCACCCAGGCTAGAATGCAATGGCACAATCTCAGCTCACTGCAACCTCTGCCCGCCAGTTTCCGGTGATTCTCCTGCCTCAGCCTCCCAAGCTGGGACTACATGCGTGTCCCACCACGCCTGGCTACTTTTGTGTTTTTTTTTTTTTTTTTTACTGGAGACGGTGTTTCACCATATTGGCCAGGCTAGTCTCAAACTCCCGACCTCAGGTGATCTGCCTGCCTCATCCTCCCACAGTGCTGGGACTACAGGCGTGAGCCACCACACCCAGCCTATAAATAGTCATTAGTGCTTCAAAAACAGAATAACGTTAGTATAGATGGATTATTGTAATGTAGAATTATTTATTTATTGTTGGGGTTCTTGCTCTGTTGCCCAGGCTGGAGTGCAGTGGCACAATTATAGCTCACTGTATCCTCAAACTCCTCAACTCAAGTGTTCCTCCTGCCTCAGGCCTCCTGAGTAGCTAGAACTATGGGCATGCACCACCATGCCTTTTTTGTAGAGGTGAGGTCTCCCTGTGTTTCCCAGGCTGCTCTTGAAATCCTTTCCTGAAGTGATCCTACTGCTTGAGCCTCCTAAAGTACTGGGGTTACAGGCATGAACCACCGCATCTGGCCGTAATCTAGATTTTTGACTCTTCTATTTGAAATCATACATCTATTGAAATATGAAAACAATTTTTAAAGAAACTTACAAGTCAAGGTGGTACATTTCAATCATTATCCACCACACGTCATCTCTTTCATGTAAGAATATTGTAATAATTTGTCTGAAATACAAAATTCGGAACTTTGAAGAGAGTTTAATGGTTTTGTTGATTTTGTGAATGTCATGAAATTAAATGTCAATCATTCTTTTTAGTGTCGGAGAATGATTTCCATGAGAAATTTTTTTACGTAAAACACATCAGGTATGTATAAACAGTGTCAGTGTAATTGTATGAAGAAAATATGTCATTTCTGCAAAATTTTTATAAAGTTTTAACATGTTTTCATCTAGATTGTCTAATTTTGATTGTCTAGTCAATTTAGGCTAATTTGTAGTCTGAAATGACTATTCAATTATATCTGAATGCAATAAAATATGTAAATCAATCACTGTATCTTTTCCCAATATGGTTTATATTTGTATTATACATCAAATAAACAGCAGAGAGAATTAAATACTATGTCTGAAGAGCTAGAATAGAAATAATAAAAACTGGATAACTGAGAATGTAAAGCGTACCCTGTGCAGGCTGGAGCTCATTAGAGTGTTTAAAAAAGTGTATCAAGATTCACGTAGTCCTTCCGATAAAAGCTGTGTCATGGGGGTGGTGAAACATTTGAAGACTGGCTTTAATCAACACTGTTCATGCTTTTTTAGCATGACAAGAAAAACTTATTTCCGTTATTAAAGCAAAGGTAAAAAAGGTTTTCACACGCATATTCCTCTAGGTGACTCCTACCCTATTAAAAATTCCAGGGACCCAAACTGCCAGTTCCCCACAGAACTCCTGATTCCCTTCCCTGATGTAGTTCTTTTGCAAAAGCATTTATCAGCTTTAAATTGCATGGTGTAATTTTTTTGGTTATGTTTATTATTTGTTTCTTTTTCTCTGCACTGTAAGCCCACGAATGGCAGACATTTTTGTTGGTGGTGGCGGTTTTGGTCACTGGTGTGCCTAGCGTGCTGTCTCCTACCTGGTAGATGGTCAATATATAAATGTTTCTTGACTGAATGAACCTATAAAATAAATAAACAAAATAGTGAAGGAAAAGTAGAAAGTATTCCAGTAAAATAAAACAAGATGAAATCCGAAACAAAAACATAAAGTAGCTATTCTAAGAGAAAAAGCTATCAGTTTGTGTAATAAGTTCTTGGTAAATGCATTTGTGGTTTGATGAAAAAAGTTAGAAAATGAAATGTTAAGATTTTTAAGTAGTTTGAATTCTGAACCTAGGTCAGAGGACGTTTGTGAATCTCTGTGGATAAAGGAAATTTAGCCAACTTATTAAATATAGTGGGCTAATAACCAATTTCCCTAACAGTCTATTAGTAAAGAAATTACATATAGACTAATGTAAGATCGTGTTAGGAGGGCTGGATATTTACGTGTAGTTCATGTTAGTGCAGCAAAGGCTGACACAGGTCTTTACACCACGAGTAATGGCAATAAAGTTAGAATAAGTTCTTTACGGAGACTTAGGTGACTTTGTGGAGACTTTAAAATCGTATCATAGGAGGGGTAAATATCTGAAAATTCACTTGAATAAACGCTAACATGTTAGAATACATGAAAATCACCTAATGACCATGTAATGGATAAGAAAGTTGTTGGGAGAATTTGTGAGGACTCTCCATGTCTAATCACAGCTAACTCAGAACAGTCTTCAGGAAGAGTCGTGCCAAGCAAAACATATGCCAACAATTTTGGGATGTTTGTTGATGATTTGGAAGTTCTTAGAATGATTTGATAAAAAGATGTGTGCTGCGATTCCTATACCCTGTTAAATGGCTATCTAGGCATGCAGGTTTATGTAATAATGATATAGTTTAGAAAAAAAGGGGACATATTTTACAGTTTTTAAAGGATATATTGGTTTGTATATTCGTTTTACTGTGCGGTTGTTAATTATTTTGACTCTTGCTCATGGTGCTGAGTGCTGAAATTGGCTGGCACCAGGCTATCCAGTTTATAAAGACGTGGAAGGCAGGTCTTTGCCATTCCTGAGCTGTTCACATCTTAATGGACAAAATCCATGCCAGAGAGGTGTGGGGCACTAAGGACAGAGTCCACAAATGGCATGTGAATTGTGAGGAGACAGACGCCATCCTGGTCTGGGATAGTCAAGGCCCAGAGGTGCAGGTGATACATGAGGGCTGGCGTGATCTCAGGGCTTGGGAATTAGAGGGAGGAGTGGGGCCTGTCCAGATGGAGGGAAGTGGGGCTGGGAGGCTGACCCCCTGAGGAAGGGCCTGGAGCTGGAGGGGTGCAGGAAGCACTCCCAGGCTGGGGCGGCTGCTCTGAAGCTGCAACTGGGGTTATGAGGTTGGAAAGACAGGAAAGAGCCAATGCTTGGAAAGCTTTGAACACAGCATGGGACTTTGGCTGGTGGGGTGGGAGACACGGGAATTCATGCTAGTCGTCTTCAGGCCTGAGTGCGTTGAGTTGGGCAGGAACGGGAGGTGCTGCAGGTGCAGGAAAGAGACAGTGAGGCCTCAGGCTCCCCAGAGGCGCAGGAACGAGGCGGAGTGAGGAGGAGGCGTCCAGGGTGCTGCAAGGAATAGACACCAAGGTCAAGGAGAAAGGAGGCAGAAGGAGCCACAGCGCCCATGCAGGCACTGGGGCGAGGACAGAGGAGCCACAGCACCCATGCGGGCACTGGGATGAGGAAGGAGCCACAGCACCCATGTAGGCACTGGGGAGAGGACAGAGGAGCCAGGCCAGGTCCCAGTCTACTGGGAAACATAGAGATGGGCTTGGATGGAGCCAGCCTGGAGGTGAGAGCTGAAGTTTGGAAAACAACAGAGGGAGATTGTATTAGAAGCCACACTTTCTCCATGAGGGAACATAAAACTGCCAGCTAAGGTCTGGCCAATCGTGAAAGGGACACGTAGGGTAAGGAAGGTGGTCCATCCCTTGGTCAGGGCCCCGTAGGCGGGGGAATGACGGCAGGTGACAGACCCTTAGGTGACGGACCTTTGCGGTGATCCCACCACGAAGCTCACTTCTCATCTCGGGATCGGAGTCCAGGCATGAAGCATGGGAGCTGCTCACCCTCTCCCTCCACTGTCTCGCTTGCTGTGACAATGTCTATTTTAGGGGGAAGGCACTCTGAGTCATGGTTCCTAGCCCGTGGGGTGGGAGGGTGGTGGCCTCATCCACTTGAGGGGCCTCCTTCGGATAATCCTGCCTGTGCAATGCACTCACTATGGGAATACCAAGCTCTGCGTGGCCTCAGCAGGCGGGCTGGAGGTCCTGGTCACTCTCAGGAACGATGCTCCAGGCCGGCCTCACCCCCGGCGTTTGTGATGAAGCCTCACCTCCCTTCTCCTTCTCTTCATCTGCCTTTGTTGTTTGTGCATTTCGCATCCGCGTGGTGAAGGGTGACGGGAAATCCTCTAGCTGTGCAGGGATCTCTGCTGTGCGCATCATGTGGAAAATCTGAGACTCTTCCAGGGTAAAATGTTTCACTGCAATGGAGGAACGTCCGCCTTGAGCCAGCTTTGGAGCAGAGGGGCTCTTACACCACCATCCACGTGGTAAAAACGAGCTGAATTTTGCATTTCTTTAGTCCACATTTGGCCATTCCTGCTATCTGTTCAGTTCCTGGTCCCTGAGCAAAGCTAAAGAAAATTCTGGCATAGTGTGCTGCTTACCCCAGAGGAGGATTGATTACTGAGAGATACGATTGCTTAAAAATAAGTCCATTTCAGAGAAGACAGCAGCAGTAGCATCTCCCTCAGGATTCTTTCCAACACAGCCAAACGCTAATTACAGAGTCAACATTTTACCTAAGAAGAAAAGAAAGGAAACTGGAAAAAAATATGTGCATTTTGGATCATTTTAATCAAACAGAGCGGGAGGTCGGGAGGCTGGACTCGGAGTCCTGTAGCGTCCCTAGAAAGCGAACGTGGATTTTGTGAACCCATCATGAGTGGGGCGAGGATAAGTCCCCCGACGATGACCCCAGTCAGCTGTCACAGCCCTGCATGGCTTATTGAATATTTCCAAACGGGGCCCTCAGTCACTCTCTGGAGGGGAGTCTGGGAAGCAGTGGGGGCCAGTGAAGGGGCTCTGCTTGGAGTTTTCTGCACTCTGACGCATGGGACCAGAGTGAGAGCCCAGGTCAGGAGTGTGGCCTATTGGTGGGTAGGGACCTCTCCCTGGGGAGCTGCTATGAAACTCAGGGGCTGGCGACACACCGGCCCAGGCAGGTCTTTCCCAGGTCTGGGGAGGGCTGGTCTGGAGAGGGTGACCCTTCTCTTTGCGGCTGGGCCCCGAGGCACTCACCTCTCCATGGGGCCCGTGGTGCATCCCTGCCATGGAAGGGAGCCCCAACAGGGGGGCGGTTCCTGAGCCACCTCCCCAAATGAAAACCTCCCAGTATCAAAAGAAATCTGGGGTGGCCACAGGGGCACGTGCAGAGCGGCTCCCAGTCCAGCTGCCGCTGCTCCCCAGCTCTGGGCCAGAGCTTCCCCTAGCACCCCTGAGGAGCCATCTCTGCCTCTCAAGGAGGGAGAGGGAAGCTGGCTGAGAGCGCCTGGAGGCTCCAGCAGAGGGTCCGTCATGTTTCGCAGAACAGAGCAAACAGCATAAAAGACGTTTCCTGAAGCTATAGGAGAAACACCCGTGCTGGGTGCTGTGCTCACATACACGCGAGGGGTCAGGTGTACTCGCCCTCTTTGAAAACCTTTGATTTCTTGAGGTGTTAGAGAATTGAAAGGTGTCACCATGCAGCAGAAAGAGAAGAACAAAAGGGCACGTGCCGCTGTATCAGGATTGGAAACCGTGTATACCCGGGACCTCCGCATGAGGCTAAGAGACAATTGGGACGGACCATCTGAGGCGAGCCGGGGCGGACATGCTGCAGGGACAGTCTCACGCTTATAACTGGTCCTCCAGGCATCCAGGAACAGAGTGGACGGCGAGACAGACGTGCAGTCTACAGCCGTCTTGGACTTGCACGGGACGCTGGATCATGTCAACGAGCAGCCGGCAAAGTTCTTGAGGAGCGTGGAGCTGGCGTGAGTGTGCAGCCCTCGGCAGGACTTTGGTGGCCTGGGCGAGTGCCAAGCAATAGAGAAGCTTGCTGTGCAGTTCTTGGTTCTGTGGCACGTGGCACGAGGTCCGCAACAAATTCAGTGAGCGCTTCTGCTCCTGTGGGCAGCGGCGTCTGATTCTGAGTGAGGGACTGAGGGGGCCATGTGTTGCTGGTTCTAGGACCACATTGCCGGGAGCAGCCGTTGGAACTGTCAGACACGGCGGCATGCAGGGCCTGGGGAGCTGCTGACAGAGGCCATTGCTCAGGGTCAGTCTTGGATGCAAAGGCCGAGGGAGAGGCCCAATCCTTGTGGGACGAAGATATGGCCTGAGGAGTCTGTTGCTGACCTTCCTGAAGTGGTTGCCCTCAAGAAGAAATACGAGGCATCCTTGCCCCTGGGTGAGGCTCACGGCATGGGGACCCAGTCCCTGCAGGACGAGGTGCTGTGGAACACTTTGGCCTGGATCCTGAGGAGGCTGATGTTACGATGGGAGCGTCCACAAAGAGCTCCCGTGCTTCCAGAGGACACATAGAAGGGCAGGAGGAGCGGGAGGACTCCTGGTGGACAGCTTCTTGTAGCGCGATGCACGCCACTCCACTGCCACCACCTGTACTGTGGCGATCCCTCTATGAAGTGTGTCATGGAGCAGGATGGCACGGCCCCGGTAAGGAGCGTGTGCAGCTGTTAGCGGCAAACACCGGCATTTCAGGAGACACCTGGAAGAGATGCGCTCCCTCACGGATGGCTGCAAAGATTCTCTGGCGCTCTGCACACCAAAACTGGGGCCTTTGGACGGGAGTGGCTGAAGCAGAACCTCGGTGTGGCTGGGGTGGGGTTTCCTGCCACCCCAGTGACTGAGTCCAGAGCCAGGCTCGCCTGCATGAACTCATGCCAAAGAAATCCTGCCTGCTGCTTTGCAGGAGAGAGACGAAGCTGGGGCCTATTGCAGCGGGGGCATTACCGGCATCCGTCAGTGCCTCCACTGGACAGGACCCCGGACAAGGCTCCGCCTAAAGAAACAGAAGGCTGGGCCTTTCTAGTGCTCCCTTAGGGGAACGCTCCCTCGCCCCAGACAGCGAGCGGCCTTTCTGAGCCAGTACTAGGAACTGTGGCCGTCTCACGTGAAAGATGTTTCCTTAGCTACTGAAGGCGGCCGCCTTACTCTGAGTGGCATTTTGTGACTAGTAAGAAAAGGCTTCACGTCTTTCCTTTGCTAAATCTCACCTTTACTAATGAGGGTGATTGCCCTTGCTTTTCTGGTTCATTAAAATGATGAAAACAATGTTTTATTTTAAAGAACCCCAGAAATCTAGAAATGTCATATCCATATCTTAAGAGTCCGCTAGTACAAGGCTATCAAAAACACGAGTGGAAAAGCATGCCGGCCGGCGACTCTGCGGATTGCCTGCATCATACATCAAATGCCCATTGGGTGTGGCACGCCCCTTTACCTCCAAACCTCACAGCAGCGCCATGGGGAAGGCCTTCCTGTTTCCAGTTTGTAGGTGAAGACTTGAGGTCCTGGGACTTTAAGCATCTTGTACAAGTCGGTTTGTCTGACTTCAAAGAACCTGCACCAACAAATGAAAAGATGTTGTTTCTGCCCATTTCTGGTTAGAGCATGGGCGGGTGCACGCCGGAGGAACACTGTCGGCCTCTGTGGGAAGCACTCTGTGAAACATACATTTCATAGCTGCTGACCAAAAGCCAGACCGCAGCAGGATAAGGGCAAAAAGCTTACTTAAAAAGAGCTACAAATCATGGTTTGTGGCACTGCGAGGTTGATCCTCTATTGGGAAAATGGATCAAATTACCAAAATGATTAAGTTAAATCTGTAAAATGTAGACTCAGATCGGTGGACCCCAGGCCAGACACACTCACACATCGCCGAGTGAGCCCCCCCAGGGCCCTTGGGGAGAAAAATTGGAGGACGAGTTATTCTCTTAGTGTATGATGTGGCTCAGACGCTTCTCCCCTCCAGGTCTCATGCTGAGATCTGGTTCCCGATGTTGGTGGTGGGGCCTGGTTGGGAGGGTTGGGTCATGGGGGTGGATCGCTCATGCATGGCTGGATGTTGTCCTCGAAGTAACGAGTGACTTCTCACGCTATGAGCTCACACGAGACTGGAGTTTAACTACAGAGTGGTACTTCCTCTCCTATCTCTCTCGCGTGCCCTCTCATACCACGTGATGTCGGCTCTCTCTCACCTTCTGCCATGAGTGGAAGCTTCCTGAGGCCCCGCCAGATGCAGATGCTGGTTCCATGCTTCTTCTACAGCCTGCAGAGCTTTGAGCCAAACAAACCTCTTTTCTTTATAAATCACCCAGCCTCAGGGATTCCTTTATAGCCGTGCAAACGGCCTAATACAGTGCATGAAGGTGAAATATTTATTACTGGTTAAAAGTCGCCTGTAATCCCAGCACTTTGGGAGGCCGAGACGGGCGGATCACGAGGTCAAGAGATCGAGACCATCTTGGCCAACATGGTGAAACCCCGTCTCTACTAAAAGTACAAAAATTAGCCGGGCGTGGTGGTGCGTGCCTGTAGTCCCAGCTCCTCGGGAGGCTGAGGCAGGAGAATTGCTTGAAACCCGAAAACGGAAGTCGCAGTGAGCTGGGATCGCGCCACTGCACTCCAGCCTGGCGATAGAGCGAGACTCTGTCTCAAAAAAAAAAAAAAAAAAAAAAAAGTCAGATCTGGGAGGGATTTTCAGACGCTGCCACCGGGGGCCTCCTCTATGCCATGTGCCCTGCCCATGTCTGCCTGACTCCATCTTTGAGCCCAGACACCAAGTCACAGGCCACAGATGCACAGTCCCATAGCCCCTGCAACTCTGTCTCTGTTGGGAAGAAAACACAGAATGACAACCAAAGCCTGGCAATCCTCAAGAGTTTGGTGATTTATTTCACACTAGTGGCTCACCGGCGATGCATGGAGCTGGAAATGAACCCACGTCAGTCCGCCCACCTCAGAGGGAAGAAAACCAGGGTTAAAGTCCAGAAATAAAGACCCTCTGTACCCAACTCAGGAATTGCTTTACCTCTCAGAATTTAGATTCCATCCCCAAAGAGCCCACATTCCTAATGGCAAAGCCTGCACCCCAATGAAAACACTGATAGAAAATTCGGATTCAGCTTGGCTCTATTTTCATGTGCAAATTATTCTTCTTAATTGAGGCCAAGGTATATTTCAAAATCTAGCTTTTCGGTCCTGAGGGCTGTTGCAGTGCTTTAAAATCTGGAGGGGACAGACCAGAATGTGAGATTTTTCTCTAAGAGACTGATTTTAGGATTAATTTAAGAATCCTGGGCCAGTGAATGTCTTTGAAGATGAGGTTTGCCGTAACTAACATAGGAGTCGATGTCCACTGGGATTGAGCAAAAACCCACCAGGGCTTCTACCAGAATTGAAAGCACATCTGATTAGAAATCTGTCTTTCCAGCGATACACTCCTCTCTACTCTCTGAAGCTCAGGAAGAAAAACACAAGCATTTGAGCATGCAGGGTCTTTTCACCTCGTCTTCCATTTGCTCCCTTAGTCCAGATGTCACCTCTTCCAGGACGACTGTTGTCCCCAGTCCTGTCTCAAGGAGGCCTGCGACACCTCTCCCACCCCTAGCAGTTCACAGAGGGCTGGAGTTGTTCCCCACAGTATCAAGTAGGCATTTTCACCCTAATGTCTTTCACTTCCAAAATATGAGGACATGAAAGTAATAGGGAGGTTAAACTACTCGCCCAAGGCTGCGTGAGCTGGAAGAGGGAGCTGGAATCCAAGCCCACTCTGGTTCCCCAGCTCGGGTTTGTGTGACAACACCAACTGGTTTCAACATTTATTAAAGTCAGGGAACTGTTTCTTCAAATAAGATTGAAAATGGAAATCCAGTCTGTCTGTCTAGGACTCAGGGCCTGGTGCATGGGCCGGGCATCTGGGGCGCCCTCACTTTTCCTCCTTGGATTTCCAGAAACAATCAGAGCTGCATGCACCTCAGCACACCAGGGCAGCGGGGAAGGGCTCTGTCTCCACGCTCGGCCACTGACAGCGCACCTGGCCCAGCAAGGTCCTTGCAACCAGACGCCCATGACACAGTAACTCCCCGGGATCCCAACACCGTTGTGTGATGGTTCTGGTACAGGCATCATGAACGCAGTCCCTCTTCATGGTTATGGGGTGTGCTCTGCTGTCTTTTTCCAATCTTCACGTCCCTCCTCTAGCAAGAAGTAAGGAAAACAATCTTGCTATTGTCAGCCACCACTGCGTATCTAAAATAGAATATTTAAGGCCATAAAAATGGAATCTGGCTTTAGAAACGTGACTTAATGAAAGTACCATAAGCTTCAGTTTCATTTCGTATTGCTTTTCCCTCTGTGCCTCAGCGTCTGCATCTGTCGAATGGGAGGAAGTGGGGGCAGCCTCAGAGGGCTGTGCTGAGGACAGCAGCAGTGACCACAGCTGCAGGTTTCAGAACCGCATCCGGCATGCAGCGTGCACGTTTGTGGGAGAGACTGTGCTGCCCAGTTCATAGGACAGGCCTCACTATCCTGTTGGATGCTGCAGAAACCAGTACCCTGGTGTCCTGGTTCCTGCTCATTCCATGTGCCCCTTAGGGGCCACCCGTGAGTCCTCTGTGGCTGCGTTGTCTTCATCTGGGACCAGGCCTGGCAGAGCCAGTGCAGGAGTCTGTTCTCACACTGCTAATAAAGACATCCCCAAGACTGGGTAATTTATGAAGGAAAGAGGTTTAATTGACTGACAGCTCCACATGGCTGGGGAGGCCTCAGGAAACTTACAATCATGTTGGAAGGGGAAACAAACACATCCTTCTTCACGTGGTGGCACCAAGGAGAAGGGCAGAGTGAAGAGGGGGGAAGCCCTTATAAAACCATGAGATCTGTGAAGACTCACTCACTAGTGAAGAGGGGGGAAGCCCCTTATAAAACCATCAGATCTGTGAAGACTCACTCATTAGTGAAGAGGGTAGAAGCCCCTTATAAAACCATCAGATCTGTGGAAGCTCACTCATTAGTGAAGAGGGAGGAAGCCCCTTATAAAACCATCAGATCTGTGAAGACTCACTCATTAGTGAAGAGGGGGGAAGCCATTATAAAACCATGAGATCTGTGAAGACTCACTCATTAGTGAAGAGGGGGGAAGCCCCTTATAAAACCACCAGATCTGTGAAGACTCACTCATTAGTGAAGAGGGGGGAAGCCCTTATAAAACCATGAGATCTGTGAAGACTCACTCATTAGTGAAGAGGGGGGAAGCCCCTTATAAAACCGTCAGATCTGTGGAAACTCACTCATTAGTGAAGAGGGAGGAAGCCCCTTATGTAACCATCAGATCTGTGAAGACTCACTCATTAGTGAAGAGGGGGGAAGCCCTTATAAAACCATCAGATCTGTGGAAACTCACTCATTAGTGAAGAGGGAGGAAGCCCCTTATAAAACTGTCAGATCTATGGAAACTCACTCATTAGTGAAGAGAGAGGAAGCCCCTTATGTAACCATCAGATCTGTGAAGACTCACTCATTAGTTAAGAGGGGGGAAGCCATTATAAAACCCTCAGATCTGTGAAGACTCACTCATGAGTGAAGAGGGGGGAAGCCCCTTATAACACCGTCAGATCTGTGGAAACTCACTCATTAGTGAAGAGGGAGGAAGCCCCTTATGTAACCATCAGATCTGTGAAGACTCACTCATTAGTGAAGAGGGGGGAAGCCCTTATAAAACCAT